>MU774965.1:0-49259 GCA_026770625.1 Nicotiana glauca
GCGCGAAAATAACAGACCGATTTCAGTCGGTTTTATTAAAAATATAAAATTACAGACCGAAGTCGGTCACTTTTTTAAAATGATTGACGAAAATAACCGACCGATTTTGGTCTATTTTTTGAATATTAATTTTAATTTATTTTATATGAAAAACCAACCGATTTTGATCGGTTTCTTAAAAATTAAATTTCGCGAGAGGCTAAAATAGTTTCCCGCATTTTTGCGCAAAAAAATCGACCGAAATCAGTCGGTTTCATAAATAAAATTTTTTAAAAATAAAATATTTTAAGAAATCGACCGACTTCGGTCGGTTTTTTGATCCACCGAAGTCGGTCGGTTGGCTATGGTCGGTTTTGGCCAAATTTCTAGTAGTGAGAAAGGAAGACAACGTACATGAAAAATCATGAAAAAGATTATTCGATATAAAGGTTTTTTATGCGTTTCCGTTATTCATTTTTTATAACATCGATATGAAATACGAGTAATCGTCAGATACACAAGTTAGTTATGATAGATAGAGATATTAATAATATATATTTTATAATGATTAATAACCGGACACGTATGTTTCACGTTTATCACACGTCAATTACAAAAAATACTTACATTCAATTTTTTCCGGCATGACGTTAGGATTTACTTCATTTTTTATTTAATACATTCCGGATTTCTCTACTTAAAAGAAAAAGAAAGTAACAAGTTTGGAGGGTAGTGTAGAAACTAGAAAGTGGAGGAATTATAAAAGAAAAACTCCCGAAAATAATCGAAAGAAGTATTCTGAGCTGTAAATTACAAACATGAAATTGATTGTCTGTGACTAGTATTAATAAACTTCCCATGTACATACACATGTAGGAAAAACCAAATTCCTACATTAATGCTCATTTTCTGTTTACTCAACTATAAATACTATCCTAAATCATATAGAACAACTTAAAACTCAAACTCGCTTTCTAATCAGTTTCATTTTCCCAAAATACCACATTGCTCTGCATAAAAGAAGACCAAAAAAATCGCCTAAGCAACTTCTATAAACGGTTGCATGCGAGGTAAAGGTAACCCCGAAAATGCTAGTTGCAATTACAAGAGCGTTATGAATGTTGAAGGCCAAAGACAAATAATTTTGGAAAAGAATATGGAAGAGATATGTCATATAAAAAGTCTAGACACTGGACACGTGTATTGCATGTACGTTTCACGCTAATTAGATATTACACATTTTGCACAATAATTGAAGAACCAAAAGTTAAAAGGAATAAAACCTCCTTTTCTCAATTTTTTTTATATATACATTTCCCATTTTGCTACATGATCTTGGTAAAGAAAAATTTTGTTGACCTCAAAAAGGAAAGACAAATCAAGTAGTAACACAAATATCTTTTTTTAAAAGAGAGTAGACAATACACATGAAAAATAATGAGAGGACTCTTTGATTTTATGCTGAAAAAGAATCATGAATTATCCATACCTATTATCTCTTCCCAAGTATCAGTGATATTTCTCTCTGTATGAAAACATATTAGAAACTATCTTTGTCACGACTTCAATTTGTCCTCCGTGAACTATCGTAACGGTACCTAGTCTCTACGATTAGGTAAGCCTAGCAAATTGCGAAAAAGAAACAATAGAATAAAACAAATAAAAACTTGCGGAATAAACATAGTGAATGTTTAAAGATGTCACTCAACATATACAATACAACTCTCAAACTGAAACTACATTTTTCGAAACCAGGAATCTCATGAAATCACAAGCAGTGAAATAACTACAGTGTTCTAACTCCAGAGTGTCTAAACAAAAGTAAATATCGAAGGGCTAATACTATGAGAGAGAATGGAAAGGGACTCCTCGGTCTACGGGCGTGACAGACATACCTCGAAGTCTCTGATGGATCACCCCACCTCAAGGGTAGTAGGGCTGAATCGAAGTACCTAGATCTGCACATGAAAAACATGCGCAGAAAGGGCATGAGTACACCACATCGGTACTCAATAAGTACCAAGCCTAACCTCGATCGGGTAGTGACGAGGAAGGTCAGTGCCCTACAGACTATAGCTGAAAAATGAGATAAAATAGTATATAATACAACAATATAATTAAATGCTAACAGTGTGAAATAACACAAGACAATAAGAATAACAACAACTATTACAGAGGCAGAAGTAATCACGGAAAGAGTATGAATGAGCATAGAGATAACAACTGGGGATCTCCCAGGATACCGTCATGTAGTCCCAAATATAAATATCCAGTGGATCTCCCGGGATACCGTCCCATAGTCCAACTCATAGTGCGCGGGGATCTACCGGAATCCCGATCCGTAGTCCCAAATATAAATACACAATACTGGGGGAATCTACAGGGTGCAGTCCCGTAGTTCCAATATAAAAGTGCAGGGGGAGCTCCTGGAATACCAATCCGTAGTCCCAAAGTAAATAAGCAGGGGGATCTCCCGAGATACCGTCTCTTAGTCCCAAAGTAAACACACAACAACAACACGAAGAATACTCAATTCAATTCCAATTTCATACCAAGGTAAAACATATTTTTCTAACCTAGCATGCTGCACATAATCCAAATAAGGCAGTTTGAGCAAGTAAAGCAATTAAGTCAATTAAACATGATTCCCTAAGCTAACAACTAGCTTAAATTATAAACAGTATAAACAGGGAAAAAGAATAAGTTACTTAAAAAAAATGGATTTTCAACAATTAGCACAAGTATGCATTCGTCACCTCACATACAAGACATTTCAAATATCAACTATACCAAATCCTAAGGGGAGTTCCCACACACAAGGTTAGGCAAGCCACTTACCTCGAACCGGCTCAAAATCAACCCGAAACCACGCTCTTGCCACGAGTACTCGACTCCAAATGGCACAAATCTATTCAAATCAATTGCATAATGTAAATAACACTTCAAGTAACTAATTCAACTAATTAATTCTAAGTTTATACGCGGAATTAGGAAAAATAACCAAAACACCACTCAAGACCACATCTCAGAATTGGGTAAAATTTATAAATTCGGGATCCTCACACTCTCACGAGTTCTGCCATACCAAGAGTACAAAAATCGAACCTCAAATGGTCCCTCAAATCACCACTCAAAACTCTCCAATTAACCAAGCCCTATGTCAAGCCCCAAAACCTTGGAACGTGACCGGCGCTCAACCGAGTAAACCCGACTGAGCAAGCCTGCTAGATTTCATTCTACCCAAACTAGTTCATGAATAAAGAGGGAATGTTATCCTATTTAATCAAAATACTAAGCAATCTTCCACTAGAAACTTTCATTTTATTTCCGTTAATGGCTTCATTCATAGTTTTCAAAATATTACAAGTTTACAAATTTAATGAAAAAGCATGCTTATCAAATACCAACATTTCTAGTCTTGACTCCTAACACCAACCACCACCCACAAACAGTCTACGGAGCCTCTAAATACAATATAAGAGAAATAGGGAAATGCCGGGAACAAGGCTTCGACTATACCTCAAAACGTGATGAGAAAATGAACAAAAGATACATGACATAACCCCGGGATAGAGTGGGGCTCACCAAGTCTGCTGGGAAGAGAATACCGCTATCATTGGTCGATGCCACTCGTTGTGGAACCACCTGTATCATAAAATGATACAACGCCCCCGGCAAAATGGACGTTAGCATCGTCAAATAGCACTAGTATGTAAGGCTAAAAGCCCTCTTTCAGAATAGAATAACCATACAAGCAAAGAAACCATGAAATAGTAAGTCAAGGTCCACAATGTACAAGCTTCCAATTTGCAACATGTAAGTCTTTTAGTTTATGAAAATAATATATAATGTTTGGTTGGGAGATCATTAGCACCGATATGAGTTATATCACCGTCTTTGTTAGCACAGAGTCCGATCACGGTTCGTTCAGCTAGGCTGCCTTCCCACATATGCCGTGTGGGTTGGCATTACCAATTTACAAATGTTACCACGTTCACCCCAATTAAGGGAATAACCACGATTCACACCTACACCAGCACATGTAATTTAAGGTATGGGCCTTATGACCCACCCTTCCTCGTTTTTGCTAATGATACCCCCAAAAATATTTTTGATTCGATTTAATATTGCACACAATTATAGTATAAATGCAAGTATACGAATATAGTATAAATACAACCATGCTTACCTCAATAACTTTCACATTTTATAGATTTTATTAATGTTCTCAATCTCTCTCGATAACAATGTTTCTTTGGCTCTTTGGGCCTTTCACACGGTTCATCTTTTTCATGGCACGAAGGCCGCACTTGGTTTTCCACATTTTCATCTCCTTTATTTCCAAGGATCTCCAACCAATACCAATGTATCGAATATTCCAAGAATCATATATTTTCGAGTTCAATAGTAATAGAATCATCAAACACAAGGGATTGTTCCCAAAGAGGGACATGCCAACCAATAATTGAAATACACATTGAAGTTATAAGCAAACAATCACCTCAATTAGCCTTGAATTACCCCCTTTTTCCAACATGACAGAAGCACAATTTCAGTATCTGGATGTGTAAGAACTCACATTACATAGAATGTATTTATAAGGTAAAGCATCATCTAAAACAAACACTTATGGGCATAATTAGGGTACAAGACCTTTAGGCCGTTCTATTTTTTTTTTAAAGTTAGTTCATAACGGTTGGGTCAAGGCTTATTTCATAATTATTTTACATTTTCTCATTCGATTCATTTCCATATATCTTTACAGTTTATAAACAAGTAGACATATTCAATCAAGGCATTTAGTACACATATAGCAACTAGGAGCATTAAACAGATCAATTTCTTCTCACCCAATTAGTATTCTAGTCTTCATTTAAAATGTGACTCAAGGCTATACCATTTTGGTAGACAAACACACTTAAACTTACAAAACCATATGAAATTCACTTCTGAGAGAGAAAGTTTAGCCTACATACCTCGATTGAGATTTCCTTAAGTCCTACTATACTCCGAGACTCTTAGCAAAGTCAATCTCTTAGGGACATGGCAAACCGAACCACAAATTAGAGAGGTGATCATAGTTCTTGATCATTTGAGCATATTTTCGAACACTAAATGTGCATTATACTTTTAAAACCATTTTGTGAAAGATCCTACCATCCCTCATCCCATCCTTAGCTCAAGACCTCACCAAATACATTAAGAACTCATGCATGCAAGGTATCCGCTCCCATCCTCATGGATTACCCTTCTAATGGTCTATCCTAGTTATATATAGTAATTAAGAGCTTGGGTTACAGAACTATACCTCTTAGGAAGAAGACCTAGGTGCCTTTCTTGACAAATCTTCAAGGTTTAAGCAAGATCTTAGGAGAAATATTGATGAAGAACTCATTCTCCCTATAAACCCCCCCCCCCTCTCTCTCTCTCTCTCTCTCTCTCTCTCTCTCTATCTCTCTCTCTCTCTAAATGCATCAGAAAATAGGCCTAAAATGACGGGTAGCATACAATATATCAACATGGGGTCGGGTAAGAAAATTAGAAATTTGGAGCCCCGGAACAGATTTGCTATCGCATAATTAACATGCAGCTCGCAAAAGGGATCGCAAAATGGTTCCCAAAACATAAATAAACTTCCCGGGTATGCGACAAGAATGCGGTCCGCGTACCTATTCTGCGGTCACATAATGCACCGCAAAATTGTCCCTCGCAAAATTTCAAGGAGATTATGCGATGACTATGCGGCCCGCATATTGATTATGCGATTGAATAATTCGCTGCATAGTTGACCTCAAAATTAACCATTAAACTGCCTCACTCTGCGGCGACTATGCGGTTCACATTGTTATTATGCGACCGCATAATGGACCGCAGAAATGCGCTCTTCTGAAAAACATTTTTCCTTAACTTTTTAATACATAGATCTCGGGTTTCTAACATATATTCCTAATTGGCACTACGAGGGGCAAAATTTTCATGGGGCCTTACACCCTAACCCCCAATTTACCACTGATTTCTTCCTTGAATTTCATGCTAACCACGATAAAAATCACCATAATAACGAGTTTAGGAACCAAAGACCTTACCTCAATGAATCCCTCTGAAAATATCCCTTGAAATTGCTCCCAAAAGCTTTTCCCCAAATGAAATATTAAGAAAAATGACCAAAAATCGCAAAAGAAATCTTTTATACTTTCTGACCCAGGCTTTTCGCACTTGCGGTCTATTTCCGCTTCTGCCCTACCGCTTTTGTGGTCAAGGGAACCGCTTCTGCAGTTTTCACTAAAGCCTCCTTCTCCGCACCTACGACCCAAATTCCGCATCTGCGATCACGCAGGTGTGGTACACCTCCCGCTTTTGCGGTTCTGCAGCCTTCACTTGTGGCTGTATCTGTGGCTCCATATTTGCTTCTGTAAGTCTGCACCTGTGGTCCCCTAGCCGCAGGTGCGGTTATGATAGCAATAGAACAACTTCAACAGTCAAACCCAACTCAAAATCTCCCGTTAACCATCGGAAATCACTCCGAGGCCCCCGGGACCTCAACCAACAACACAAACAAGTCATATACCACTATCCAAACTTATACCAATCTTCAAAACACCTCAAACAACATCGAAACACCAAATCATCACCGAATTAAAGCCTAAGAATTCCAAAAACCTCCAAATTACGCTTTCTATCAAAAAGTCTATCAAACCTCATCCGAATGACCTGAAATTATGCAAGCGCGTCACATTCAACACCACGGAGCTATTCCAACTTCCGGAATTCCATTCCGACCCTGATATCAAATCTCACCATGGAACCGGAAACTTCAAAAATTCAACTTTTGGCATTTCAAGCCTAAATAAGCTACGGATCTCCAAAACACAATCCGAACACGCTCCTAAACTCGAAATCACCCAACGGAGCTAACGGAACAGACAAAATTCCATTCCGAGGCCTATTTCGACTACAGTCCAAATTCTAAAACTTAAATTCTCATTCAGGGACTAAGTGTCCCAAAACGCTTCGA
Organism: Nicotiana glauca; assembly: GCA_026770625.1. Lineage (NCBI taxonomy): Eukaryota > Viridiplantae > Streptophyta > Magnoliopsida > Solanales > Solanaceae > Nicotiana > Nicotiana glauca. The sequence continues at coordinate 6,995 of MU774965.1, forward strand.
AACTCCAAACGAAACCTCCTGGCAAATCGGAATAGCATAAATAAGCACGGGGAAAATAGTTAATAGGGGATTGGGTGTTAATTATTAAAATGACCAGTCGGGTCGTTACATCCTCCCACACTTAAAAATTCGTTCATCCTCGAACGAGCATAGAGACATACCTGAAGTAGTGAAAATATGAGAATAACGGTTGCACATATCCTGCTTGGTCTCCCAGGTCGCCTCCTCGACCGGCTGACCCCGCCACTGAACCTTCACTGATGCAATGTTCTTTGACCTCACCTTTCAAACATGCCTGTCCTATATTACCACCGGTCCTCAACATACGATAGATCCTTGTTTAACTAGACTGAATTTAAATCCAACACGTGCGACAAATCGCCATGATACCTCCGTAGCATCGAAACATGAAATACCGGATGAAATCCTGCCAAGTTGGGAGGTAAAGCAAGCTTTTAAGCAACCTCCCCAACATGCCTCAATATCTCAAAAGGGCTAATAAACCTCAGACTCAACTTCCCTTTCTTCCCAAATCTCATAACGCCCCTCACAGGCGAAACTCGAAGCAGAACCCGCTCTCTAACTATATTGGAAACATCAAAACCTTCCGGTCTGTATAACTCTTCTGTCTAGACCGGGTTGTACGAAGTCTATCCTGAATCACCTTAACCTTCTCGAGAGCATCCTATATTAAGTCTGTGCCCAATAATCTAGCCTCACCCGGATCGAACCAACCCACGGGAGATATATACCGACTACCATATAAAGGCTCATACGGTGCCATCTGAATGCTGAACTGATAACTGTTATTGTAGGCAAACTCCGCCAATGGCAAGAACTCCCAAGGCCCTCCGAACCCAATCACACACGCACGGAGCATTTCCTCAAGAATCTGAATAGTACGCTCAGACTGCCCGTCCGTCTGGGGGTGAAATGTTATGCTCACCTCCACCCCAGTACCTAACTCAAGCTGTACGTCCCTCCAGAACCGTGATGTGAACTGAGTACCTCTATCTGAAATGATGGATAGTGGAATATCATGCAGATGGACAATCTCCCTGATATAAATCTCCGCCAACCTCTTCAAAGATTAGGTAGTACCCACAGGAATGAAATGCTTAGACTTGGTCAGTTGATCCACAATCACCCAAATGGCATCGAACTTCCTCAAAGTCCTTGGGAGCCCAACTATGAATTCCATGGTGATCCGCTCCCACTTCCACTACGGAATCTCTATTTGCTGAAGAAACCCACCAGGTCTCTGGTGCTCATACTTCACCTACTAACAATTGAGGCACCGAGCTACAGACCCAACTATATCTTTCTTCATCTGCCTCTACCAATAGTGCTGCCTCAAATCCTGGTACATCTTCGCGGCATCCGGATGGATGTAATACCGCGAACTGGGACTCCTCTAGAATCAACTCTCGAAGCTCATCAACATTGGGCGCACAAACTCGACCCTCGATCCTCAATACCCCGTCATCACCAATTGTCACATCTCTGGCATCGCTGTGAAAAACTTTGTCCTTGAGGACAAGCAAATGAGGGTCATCAAACTGACACTCCCATATATGGTCAAACAAGGAAGATCGAGAAGCCACACAAGCAAGGACCCGACTAGGCTCCAAAAGATCCAATCTCACAAACTGACTGGCTAAGGCCTGAACATCCATCTCCATGTGCCTCTTTGGTGCTGGTAAAAAATCCAAAATGCCCAAACTCTCCACCCAATAACTGAAAGCATCGACCACCATATTAGCCTTGCCCGGGTGATACAAAGTAGTGATATCATAGTCCCGCAGCAGCTCTAACCACCTCCTCTGATGCAAATTAAGGTCCTTCTACTTGAAAAGATGCTACAAACTCCAATGATCAGTATAAATCTCACAAGGCACACCGTACAGATAGTGATGCCAGATCTTCAAGGTGTGAACAATAGTAACTAACTCGAGATCACTGACATGATAATTCTTCTCTTGTACCTTTAACTGTCGGGACGCGTAAGCAATTACCCGACCGTCCTGCATCAATATCGCTCCAAGGCCAACCCTTGAGGCATCAAAATACACACTATAAGACCTCAAACCATAAGCAATATCAAAACTGGGGCTGTAGTCAAAGCTGTCTTGAGCTTCTGAAAGCTCTCCTCACACTCTTCCGTCCACTGGAACGGAGCATCCTTTTGGGTCAGCCTGGTCATAGGCGCTGAAATAGATGAAAATCTCTAAAGAAATCAATGGTAATAACCCGCCAAACCAAGAACATTGCGAATCTCTATAGCTGAAGATGGTCTTGGCCAACTCTACACTGCTTCCACTTTCTTCAAATCCACATTTATCCCCTCACTAGATACCACGTGACCCAAGAATGCCACAGAATGCTTCCAAAACTCATATTTTGAGAACTTAGCATATAACTTCTTCTCTCTCAAAGTCTGAAGCACTGTCCTCAGTGCTTCTCATGATCTTCCCGACTCCGGGAATATACCATAATGTCATCAATAAAGACAATGGAGAATGAGTAAATATATGGCCGGAATACACTGTGCATCAAATGCATGAAGGCTGCTGGGGCATTGGTCAGCACAAATGACATAAAAAGGAACTCGTAATGACCATACCGAGTCCTGAAGGCAGTCTTTGGGATATCTGGCTCTCAAATCTTCAACTGATGATAGCATGAACGCAAATAGAAAACACACGAGCACCCTATAATTGATCAAACAGGTCATCATACGAGGCAAAGGATAACAGTTCTTCACTATAACCTTGTTCAACTAGCAATAATTGATACACATACACATAGAACCATTATTTTTCTTCACAAAAAAGACAGAAGCACCCCAAGGTGATACACTGGGCCGAATGAAACCCTTATCAAGAAATTCTTGTAACTGCTCCTTCAACTCCTTCAAATCAGAAGGAGCCATACAGTATAGAGGGATAGAAATGGGCCGAGTGCCCGGTAATAAATTAATGCCAAAATCAATATCTCTATCGGGCAGCATGCTCGGAAGGTCAGCTGGAAACACATAAGAGAAATCCCGTACTACTGGGACCGAATCAACTGTAGGGGTATCAGTATTGACATCTCTCACATAAGCTAGATAAGTATCACACCCCTTATCAACCATACACTGAGGCTTAAGGAATGAAATAACTCTACTAGAAGTATGATCTAAAGTACCCCTCCACTCTACTCGCGATACACCTGGCATAGCCAGTGTCACAGTTTTGGCGTGACAATTAAGAATAGCATAATAGGGCGACAACCGGTCCATGCCTAGAGTAACCTCAAAGTCTACCATGCTGAGCAATAACAAATTGGCTCTGGTCTCGAGACCAGTAAGAGCAATAAAACACGACCGATAAATGCGATCCACAACAAGAGAATCTTCGACAGGAGTAGAAACATAAACAATAGAACTCAAAGAATACCGAGAAACACCCAAATGCGGGGCAAAATAAGAGGACATATAAGAATAACTGGTGCCTGGATCGAATAAAACCGATGCATCTCTATGACAGACCAGGATAGTACCTGTGATGACAGAATCAGAGTCGACATCCTCAGTATGGCAGGAAGAGCATAGTATCTTGCCTGGCCTCCCCCTCGAGGGAGACCTCTACCTTCCCGACCTCTACCTCTAGCTGGATGAACAGGTGGGGTAGAACCTGGTGCTGTGATCGTAGCCTGAGAACTCTATGGGGCACGTTGTGGTTGAGAAGTCTGTGGAGGTGCACCCTTCCTAAGTCTGGGGCAATCCCTTACCATATGGTGTGTGTCACCACACTCAAAACAAGCTCTGGGAGGACATGGCGGTTGTGATTGGCATGGGCCAGATCTGTTGGACTGACCACTAGTAGCACCCCACGCAAGAGGCGCACTAGATACTGGAGGTGCATAATAAGGCTCCTGGGGTCTGGGAGGAGCTGGAATATCACTATCGGAAGAGCTGAATGAACAGGGCGACTCATATAGCACCTACCATGACGAGCTGAAGTTGGGGCACGGGCACGGGCACGGGCACTAGAATAATGGCCCGACTCTCGAGTCCTCTTGGCCTCCCTCTCCTCTATATCCCGAGCATGCATACCCTCCACTCTCCTAGCACTTCTCACCACCTGCTGATAAGAAATATCCATCTCCAACTCCAGAACCATACTAGACCTGATGCTGGGAATGAGCCCCTCAATAAATCGGTGAAACTTCTCGCAAATAGTAGAAACCAAAGCTGGTGCATGTGTCGTGCCCCCTTTTTCTCTCGAAATCGGGTTTATGACATTTGGGAGGACAACACGTTCCCTTTTGGGAATTGGGTTTTGGAATTGAAGAGTCACCACCTAATGATTAAAGTGCATTAGGACACTAAGAAGGGTTTAAGTTGGATAACCAAAGATTGGGTAAGGGCTTGAAATTATCCCGAGGTGAAGGTGTTAGGCACCCCTCAGGATTTACTAGTGTGGTTCCCGACCAAGCTATTGTTGTGACTTAAGGTAAAAATAACACATAGGCAAGTAGGACTTCAAATAAGAGGGGATTTTCACATAAAGGTTAGAAATAAACAAAGTCGGAAAGATTAAAGAGACTTGATTTTCTTAGAAGAACCATTTTTAAAAGATTTAAAAGAAACAAAGAACAAAGGGAAGGGGGTCCTAGGTTTATTCATAATATGGATCACCCCACACAAAATCCAATAATCACTCCTCAGTGAGGGGCTACGCGTGATGTTATCGCATGGTCATCATATCCATATCTACCCTTTCCCACCCCTTTAAGGTATTAAAGCGCGGAATGGTCTTGTTTACTTATTGCATACTATTACCCGCCCCAATTCTATCAATCCCGGAGGTACTTGGGACTACTAATCCTAACGGGAGGGGATGTTGGGCTTATTTGTGGTTTCAAAAGGTAAAAATACTAAGGCGACAAACAAAAAACACGTATACCAAGTTGGGGGAGCATATAAACAAATACAAAGGCTCAAACGGACCAATTTTAAACCAAAGAAAGCACATAGTTTAACATATCTTGCACGTACTGTTTAAGGTCTAATTAAAACTTAAAGATTTGAGGCAGACTGATTTATTACATAGTTCAGATAAGAAGCCTGAATCAGGCTTGCCTGCTGGTTGTAGCTAATAAAAAAATCTGATTCAGTTTATAAGTTTACCCTATGACTTGCCTAAGTGTTGAACGAAAAACCCTATAGGCATGATATCTATAGATTTCAGAAACAAGGATATGAGCTGATTACATACTGATTCAAGGAAAGGTTGTCAGTTATTAAGGAAAGGTGAGTTTTAGCAAAAGATCATAAGTTCTGCAACTAGTAATGCATTATTACTGCAGGTTTTAGACTTATAAACGAGTGAGGCGATTCAGATTTGATTTAACTCCTATAGGCATGCTTTCTATGCGTTTGTCGACTTTAGAACACATTTATAGACATAGTAAAATGCAGGAACCCTATAGGCATGATATCTAGATGTTGGATTTCATATGAACATGATATTTAATCGTACTTAGTTATTTAAGACCTATAAACGTGTTTTCCTAATGAAAAGTGGATATGCAAGATTTAGAAAGCCCTATAGGCATATTTTCTATATACATATGTAGTATTCCTATAGACATGGTACCTATATGTATGAGAATGCAGATTTCTTATAGACATGGTATCTATATATATGCAAAATGCAGAAAATTCAGAAACTCCTATAGGCAGGATATCTACATATGAGCATGCAAGATTCAGGAACTCCTATAGGCAGGTTATCTACATATGAGAGTACAGAAATCAGAAATTCCTATAGGCATATTTTCTATATGTGAGCATGCAGGGTGGTATCTATATGGAAGAATGTAGAAATTCCTATAGACATGATATCTACCCCTTTTTGCATACATGGTTACCCCTCCCTTTTCACTAGCCATACCCAAGAGTTTTATTACAAAGTTATTAAATCCTAGAAGAAAAATAAAGTAAAGAAAATATATCAGAAATTAAAAGTACAACCAAATAGAGCCTGATTCAGACTTCTTGTTTGAAGTATGAAGTAAACCATCTCCAAAGATCATATTTCAAAGCCTTTCTCCCATTTAGGGTGTGTCAAAGTTCCCTAAGAGTCTCATATGAACTCCGGGCAGTGCTTACACCCCAAATACATTACTAGATTAAGAAATGGTGCAGTGTGGAAAGGCCAGCCCTCAAGTGTCCAAGTTTAGAGGGAACTCAAGGTCCCAAGTTAAGGCTCACAGGAGGGTGGCAGAACTTAGAGACTAAGAGAGAGTGCAAGTGCAGGATTCTAAAGGGGAAAGGAAGAGGGAAGCAATTCACAGTAATACACATAGGGGATAGGGAGTGGGGGAATTTGCAAGAGCAAAAGAAAAAGCAGGCCGATGGGCACACCCAGCAATGGGGTATGCTGGCACAACCTCCAACCTGTTTATATAGAGGTTAAGACCCCATTGGTTCAAACTTAGTTCATGGGCAACAACTCACATTGCTATGCCTTAAGTCACAACTCACAAACACATAGGGGTAATAGGGTAGGGGAGCAAGGATTCACAACGGAAACAGGCAATACATCACAAGGTCTGAGATTTGTATGAATAAACCGAGTCAAAAAGATGGGAAAGGTTTTTAACTTAAGGGAAATCAGCAAACTACGGAAAGGGAATCAATTATACCTATTTAGAAGGGATTCTGAATTAATCACAAGTTTGAAAACCACTTTAAAGTTAAGTTCATCATATATAAGGAGCATACGAACATGTTAAGCATGAAAGAAGATTGTCACTGTAAAATCAATAGAAAATCCAGTGTAGAATCATTTAGCAAAAGGTAAGAATCATATGAAACTTGAAATTGGTCTGGAAGGGTTGGGGGTTGTGAAATAAAAACCCTAGTTCAGGCAAATCACAAAGCAAAGATGAGAGGGCAAACAATTGAATCGAAACGTGTTTAGAGGTTTCAAAAAAGAACTGAAACTTTTAATATGTTTCTTTTGGCAACAGAACTCATGAGAGGCATGATAGAAAAGTAACATATAAACACAGTAGAAGGGTTCAAAGAAAACAAAGTGGAAGAAACTAATTCGAAGCATAATGATAAAAGACTGATAAGAATAGTGGAAGAAACATGCTTAAGAAGATCTTTTAGAAAAAACACAAACAAGATTCTGTAGAAGGAAAATAGCAGAACACTTAAGAACACAGTAGTAAAATATAGTAGGTGAAACATACCAGAACATGGTAGAAGAAAATACCAGAACATAGTAGAAAAGCATACGAGAACATAACATAGAAAACACAGTAGAAGAACATACAAGAACGGGGTATAAAAACATGGTAGAAGAACATACAAGAACGTGGTAGAAGAAAAACATAGGAGCACAGTAGAGGAAAATACACAAAAAAAGGAAAGAGAGTTAGAGAAACACTTAAACATTTTTCCAGAAAACCCTAAATCGGAAAAGAATGATTTTAAAATTAGTTTTTGAAAGAAGAGTTGGGAAAATCCTCTGAAAACTCAAAGAAAGCATAGATACACAACAGATCTAAAGGAATCAGAGAAAGCTCGAAGGGTTAGGGTTTCAGAAGAACCCTAAAAGTGAGATAGGCTTTGAAAAGTCACAGATTTGAGTCTGAGAGGTTAGAATCAGGCTCAAACAACCATGTTACGTCGGTGCAACGCCGGAGACAACCGTCGAACTTCGAATCGACAGAGGTCTAGGTACAACCCCCTCAAGTTCAGGCTTCTAATCTTCAGAAATCAGGCACGTAGGAGCCATAGGAGGCGGTGTAGGACTCTCGTAGCCTTGGAGGCCATATATTTCGGTGGATTTCAGGGTGGAGATGGTAATATGCGGCTAGGGTTTGAGAATATTCGATAGAGTTTGAGAGAGTGGAAGGTTTCATAGGTGGCTGGTAGGTGAGAAATAAGGATATTAGGGTGGTCGTTAGGGCTAAAAAAGGTAAGGCTGAATAGGGGCCGTTGATCTTAGAGATCAACGACAAAAATGAGAGGGGGTTTGGGTCGGGTAGGATTTGATTGGGTCAGGGGCGGGTGATTTAAGAATTGGTCCGCGCAATTTGGGATTCAAATTAGGTTTAATTGGGGGGCTGATTTAGGCTAAAATTGAAATAAGTAGGGCTAGTGTTTAAATAGCCACTTTTCCCTTTTTATTTTATAAAAATAGTAAAATAATTTTTGGAAACAAAATTAAAGGTACTAAATTGATTAATAATATATAAATATTAAATAACAAATACTGGAATCAATTTTGTATTTATAAACTCAATTAATTCTTAAAATAGGATAATATTGCAATTATATGCTATTTAGCTTTAAAATACTAAATAAATTTTTAAAAACTGTTCAAAAATTACCTTAGCTATATTTTGGTATAAATATGAAAATACAATAAACGAATCACCAAAATGATCATTTGGGAAATAATTATTGGTTTTTACTGGTAAAATAGGGCAATAAAATTGGTTTAAAATATTTTAAAAATTAGGAAAAATAATAAAACATTTAGACATACTTATATATGCATAAATATGCTATTTTGAAAGTATTTTGTATATAAAAATATACAGTAAAAATTGGGTATCAAAAACTGCCCCTCTTTACCCGGAAAGGATGAAAGAGTTATCGGGTAAAGATATGATAGCCAATTTGACCGAACGAAATAGTTTGAAGAATTTGACCGTGCTCTAGTTCCTGAGCTGCCTACATATCCCTGGTCTTACAGGAATCAGGCCATATGTAGTTTAGGATCCATCAGCGGAATATGCCGATGGAGATTATTCAAGAACGGACGCGATATTTAGGTTAGGATGGATGGTTACAGTCTAATAGGGCTACGGGAGCAGGTTCGCTCTTGCTGAGACGTTCGTTGCTCACCAGTTTACCTGCAAATAAGCAATACAAGTGTATATTGTGCAGAAATTTAAGCATGATGCAATTTTTCGTCAGACCATGATGGCTGTCTTTGGACAGTTAGGATGACGTCCTCAGACCATGACGTCCTGGGCCATGAAGCGTATAATAAAGGATTCACAGGCTATGAAATGGTGCTCTCGGGCTATGAGAATGATGCCTCCAAACTATGATGCCTTTGAATAATGATATGCAAAAGATTAAAAGGGGTCCTCAGGCCATGGCATAGTGTTCTCGGGCTATGTAATTGGTGCCTCTGAACAATGACGCCTTCGGATAATTTGGCGATTTTTCAACCCATGAGATGTAATAAGTGGCGATCTTTCAGCCATGCAAGATGTAAATAAAGAGGCGATATTTCAGCCATGCAAGATGTAAATAAAACGACGATATTTCAGCCATACAAGATGTAAATAAAGCGGCAATATTTTAGCCATGCAGGACATGAATAGAGTGGCGATATTTCAGCCATGCAGGACATGAATAAAGTGGCGATATTTCAGCCATGCAGGACATGAATAAAGTGGCAATCTTTCAGCCATGCAAGTGTAAATGAGGTGGCGATCTTTCAGCCGTGCAGATGGAGGTAGAGCTTAAACTCAGAAGGCAGAATGGTAGCCTTATGCAATGCAAGAATGAAGATGGAGACAATGCTTAGTCTCAAAAGGTAGAATGGTGGCCTTATGCAATGCAGAGAATACAGATGGAGACAATGCTTAGTCTCAGAAGGCAGAATGGTAGCCTTAGGCAATGCAGGAATGAAGATGGAGACAATGCTTAGTCTTGGAAGGCAGAATGGTAGCCTTATGCAATGCAGGAATACAGGTGGAGACAATTCTTAGTCTCGGAAGGCAGAATGGTAGCCTTATGCAGTGCAGCGAATGCAGATGGAGAAAGAGCTAAGTCTCGAAAGATAGAATGGTAGCCTTATGCAATGCAGATGGAGATAGAGCTTAGTCTCGAAAAGAAGAATGGTAGCCTTATGCAAGAGATAAAAGTGAATAGCAATAAAATTTCTTAGCTGATAGCTGATAGCTGATAGCTGATTGTGATATTGTGGCTGCTGGGGATATTGTGTGCGGATAGCAACTGTGAATAGGTGTGACGATTCTGAGAGTTGTATTCCTGAACAGTATGAGTGTATATTATATTCTACGATTTTACGACTTGGGTGCCTGCATCCAAAGAAAAATCATGAGTTTTGTAGAAGGGGAAAGGTTAGTTCGTGTCCCCGCTGACTTTTCTTGACCTGCTTGGCTCTGTTTTGGTGATACTGTGCGTCTCATTGGGGGTAGAGTTGCTAAACAAAGCAATTTTGGTAATAGACATGCATGAGTTTGTAAAAAATATGACATGATTATATATTTAAGAAATAGTTTTTAGATGAACCGACAATTGTGACGTGGTTTGGGACATTGCAACTTCTCTCGCTTTGGAATTTTGAGGGTCCTCCTCAAAATTCTGCCCCAGTTTACTGGGCTGCTGCTTCTGACGGTTGCTTGCGATGATCGTCTGAAATTACTTCGGAATTTTGAGGGTCCTCCTCAAAATTCTGCCCCAGTTTCCAATTGCAGGGGAAATGAAAATTTTATTGAATTGTGACGGAACCCATAAAGCTTCCTACGTATCCCCTCTTAAACGAGAATCACGTCAGACGTAGTTCAAATTACATCATATAGGAAAGCGTAAAATTACACATAGTAGCGATTGACTGCATCTGAATTGATTGGTTTTGGCCAAACTTCTCCATCCATTTCTGCAAGTATAAGGGCTCCTCCTGTCAGAACCCGATGAACCATGTATGGACCCTTCCAATTGGGAGAGAATTTCCCTTTGGCTTCATCTTGATGCGGAAAAATTTTCTTTAACACTAGCTGCCCCGGTGTGGACTATCTTGGTTTGACTCTCTTGTTAAAGGCTTGGGACATTCTGTTCTGATAAAGTTGACCGTGGAAAACTGCATTCATTCTCTTTCCATCTATAAGAGCCAGCTGCTCGTAGCGACTTCTCACCCATTCTGTGTCATCGAGCTCAACTTCTTTTATAATCCTTAAGGAAGGAATTTCTTCTTCGGCGGGAATGACTGCCTCTGTACCATAAACCAACATATAGGGAGTTTCCCCAGTTGACGTGCGCACTATGGTGCGATACCCCAATAGAGCGAATGATAGCTTTTCGTGCCATTGCTTATGCTTCTCTATCATTTTACTCAATATTTTCTTGATATTTTCGTTGGCGACTTCTACGGCTCCATTCATCTGAGGCCTGTAGGTTGTGGAATTCTTGTGTTTGATCTTGAAGGTCTCACACATAGCTTTCATTAAGTCACTTTTGAGGTTGGAGCCATTATCAGTAATGATTGACTCCGATATCCTAAACCGACAAACAATACGATCGCGGACAAAGTCTGCCACGACTTTCTTCATCACTGCTTTGTAGGATGCTGCTTTAACCCATTTGGTAAAATAGTCAATTTCCACTAGGATGAATCTGTGCTCGTTGGAAGTGGCAGGTTCGATTGGTCCAATAACATCCATTCCCCAAGCGGCGAACGGCCATGGTGAGCTTGTTGTATTAAGCTCATTTGGAAGTACCTTTATCATGTCTGCATGTATCTGGCAGCGGTGGCATTTCCGGACGTACTGGATGCAGTCTCTCTCCATAGTTATCCAGAAGTAACTATCTCAGAGGATCTCTTTTGCTAAGACAAAACCGTTCATATGCGGAGCACAAGTCCCGCCATGAATTTCCTATAGAAATTTAGATGCTTCCTTTGCGTCGACACACCTTAGTAGTCCCAAATCTGGAGTCCTCCTATATAGGATTCCTCCGCTGCTAAAGAAATTGTTGGCCAACCTTCGAAGTGTGAGCTTCTGATTAGTGTTTTCATGTTCTGGGTATTCTCCTTTTTCCAAGTATTCCTTGATATCATGAAACTAAGGCTTTCCGTCTGCTTCTTCTTCGACATGAGCATAGTAAGCTAGCTGATCATAGGATCAATGAAGTTCGTATCTGGATGTTGTATCATGGACGATAGGGTAGCCAATGCATCGGCAAACTCATCATGCTTGGTCGCCCATTCTCCTCGTACTAGATGTATGAGTAAGTCTTCCCCAATTACTAGCAACTCTTGGATGTTCATGTCAATGGCCATCTTGTTCCCTACGATGCAAGATTCATATTCGGCCATGTTGTTGGTGCACGGGAACCAAAGTTTGGCAGACATCGGATAATGCTGACCGATTTCTGATACTAGGACTGCCCTATGCCAACTCCTTTGAAATTTTCTGCCCCGTCGAAAAATATTGTACAACCGTCATAGGATTCGATAATATCTTCTCCTATGAATGATACCTTTTCGTTAGGAAAATATGTTTTTAAGGGTTCGTATCTCCGTCCACAGGGTTTTCGGCCAGGTGATCTGCTAGTGCCTGTCCCTTGATTGCTTTCTGTGTCATGTAGACAATGTCGAATTCACTCAACATGATTTGCCACTTGGCGAGCTTTCTAGTGGGAATGGGCTTCTGAAAGATGTATTTCAAAGGATCCATCCTTGATATGAGATATGTAGTATAGGCACAGAAGTAGTGCCTCAGCTTCTGGGCCACCAAAGTTAGAGCGCAACATGTGCGTTTTAACAGAGAATACTGGGCCTCGTACGGAGTGAACTTTTTTTTGAGGTAGTAAATGGCCTGTTCTTTCTTTCCCATTTCATCATGCTGCCCCAGGACTCAACCAAAGGCACCGTCTAAAACTGCGATGTAGAGTAGCAAAGGTCTACCTAGCTCAGGCGAGACTAAGACTAGTGGTGTTGAAAAATATTCCTTGATCCTGCCAAAAGCTTTCTGGCATTCATCGGTCCATTTGGTGGCGCCATCCTTCTTCAACATCTTGAAGATCGGCTCACAGACAACTGTAGATTGTGTTATGAACCGGCTGATGTAGTTAAGTCTCCACAAGAAACTCATTACGTCCTTCTTGTTCCTTAGCGGTGGAAATTATTGAATGGCTTTGATCTTCAATGGATCTAGTTCTATTCCCCAGCGACACACAATAAACCCAAGGAATTTTCTAGCTGGAACCCCAAATGCACATTTTGCGGGATTTAGTTTTAGGTTGTACTTTCTCAGTCTATTGAAGAACTTCCTCAGATCTTCCATGTGGTCAATGGCTTTCTTGGATTTGATAATGACATCATCTACATATACTTCGATCTCCTTGTCTATCATATCATGGAAAATGGTAGTCATGGACCTCATGTAGGTGGACCCTGCGTTCTTTAACCCAAACGGCATCATCTTGTAGTAGTACATTCCCACGGCGTAATGAAAGTCATTTTCTTAGCATCTTCTTCATCCATCCAGATATGATGATACCCCGCGAAACAATCTACAAATGATTTCAACTTGTGCTTGGCGCAATTGTCAATCAGGATGTGTATGTTCTGCAAAGGAAAGTCGTCTTTTGCACTGGCCTGGTTGAGATCCCGGTAGTCGATACAGACTCTGACCTTCCCATCCTTCTTTGGTACTAGCACAATGTTGGCTAACCATGTCGGGTATTCCACTACCCTGAGAACTTTAGCTTTGACCTGCTTAGTGACTTCTTCCTTGATTTTCAAACTCATATCTGGCTTGAACTTTTTGAGCTTCTGTTTTACTTGTGGACAAGTCGGGTTGGTTGGAAATTTGTGAGCCACAATATATGTACTCAGACCAGTCATGTCGTCATACGACCAGGCGAATATGTCCTCATATTCTCTTAGAAACTCTGTGTATTCTTCCTTTTCTGACGGTGACAAATGAACGATGATTCGTGTTTCTTTGGTGTTTTCTGCATCTCCCAGGTTAACAATCTCAGCCTCGTCCAGGTTGGACTTTGGTCTGTTCTCCAAATTCTCAACTTCCTTGATAATCTCTCCTGGTACATCATCTTCCTCTGAATCTATATCCGTTTGTTGCATTGTCTCGTTGCGTGTCACAACCATTGGTTCATCAAGATAAATAATAGTAATGCTGTATAAGTAAAGTAATGAAAGAAAATAATAAGAGTAAGATTCATAAGAAAACCGAAATGCTTTGATAAATTCCATAACTATTTTTGAACATTGGAGCTCTTTCTTGCAAAAATAAAAATGCAAAAGGAAAGTCAACTAGTAAAAAATAAGATAGTGCATGGTGCTTGTTCAGCCTTGCTACCCCGAGGCTCACCGGGCTCTGGTGGTTTTGATAGTCCAGTTATTGAGGCATGATCCTCTACTTACAGCCTGTATGGAAGGGCCTTCCTCCCCCTCCTCCTCGAAAACGACACAACAACCCATTTCATCATCTTCCAGGAACAAATTCCTCACTGCTGCCAGTGATTCCTCTTCTTCTAACCCCTAGATAACATCGACCGGTTGGAAAATCTGTTCCAAGCGTGGTATTGGCTGCTCCAATGGGTAGTAAGGACCGCGCCATGGTGGCGACCAATGGTTGAATTCCTCCTAAGTATACTCGTATCCCAATCCGAAGGTAGTGCCATGTTTCTTGAGCTGATAGGCTTAGCGATTCCTTGGAGGTTCTTGCCAAGTACCTTGCCAGATTTGTATCCGCTCCAGTTTAGTATGCTTTCAATTTTGTTGTCCCACCATTTGTCTTTATTAACGCCGTTGACTCGCTCGATGTGGTGCTAAGTTTCCCCGCCTATCCTTCTTCTACCTCATATTTTTGGAATGGTCTGGAGACTGTATATAGGATTGCTACCATCGCCGTGAATGATCACCTCTTGGTGATTCCACTCAAACTTCACTGCCTGATGTAGTGTTGAAGTTAAGGCCCCAGCGGCATGAATCCATGGTCATCCCAACAACAAATTGTAAGATGCCAACACGTCTATCACTTGAAAATCAACATCAAACCAAGTAGGTCCCATTTGCAAACACAAGCTAATTTCCCCAATAGTGGACCTTTGGGATCCGTCGAAAGCTTTGACATTGATGGCTCCATCCTTGATCTCATGCAGCCCCTTTCCTAGTGTCCTGAGTGTCACCAGCGGACAAATGTTGAGGCTGGACCCTTCATCAATCAGGATTCTGGTGATAAAATAATCTTCGCACTGCATGGTGATGTGCAATGCCTTGTTGTGACTCAACCCCTCTGGAGGCAGCTCATTTTTGTGAAAAGTGATCTTGTGACTTTCCAATACCTGCCCTACCATGTTCTCCATCTCTCCACCGGTGATGTTACTTGGTACATATGCCTCACTCAACACTCTTAACAAGGCATTCTTGTGTGCATCGGAACTTTGTAGCAAAGCAAGGATAGAAATTCGTGCTGGAGTTTTGTTTAGCTGATCAATGACTGATTATGCTTTGGCTTGTATATTTCTCCAGAGATCGTCGGGCCTGGTTTTAATGATGGTTGGCCGACTAGAGGCCTGCTTGCTTGACTCAACCAAATGCTCCAGGGTATAAACTCTGCCAGTTCTTGTCATACCCTATGCCACAACGATTTCCCCAAACTTGACCTTCCCCTTTCTTCTGTCCTCGGCTGTGTAGTCCCAAGGTATGGCCTTTGTGTGGAATGGTGTTACTGCTGACATTGCCATTGGAATTGGCACAGTTAGCCCCTTAGGTGGTAAAACTGCAACTTTAAAGGGTGTAGGTGTGTTTGCTGGTGATATAAACTCAACCTCAATCAGCGCTGGCGTCTTTGTAGAAGATGGTGCTTCGAACTCGAGTGACATGGACATGTTTAACTCGGTGTCCCCAGAAGGCTAAATCTGGACCACAATCGGATTAAGGGTGACTACTGGCTTTTTTGGATCGTCACCTTCTATAATTAAACCAATTGATTCCTTAGGGTCCCAGTCATCCTCTATCTCGATCATGTGAACACCTCTACCCTTGTGGTCTGGTAGTGGGTTATTGCGGGCATTCAGAACAGGTTCCTTTGCTACAATGATCTTGTTTTCAATCAAAGTCTGGATCTTATCCTTCAGAGAGCGGCATTCATCAATGGTATGTCCTTCTATGTCAGAATGGTATGCACATGATTTATTTGGATTGACCCACTGAGAAGGATTTTCGAGGGTTGTGGCAGGGATAAGGTTGATATAACCAGCAGCTTTGAGCCTTTCGTAGAGTTGGTCAATTGGTTCAGCAATGGCAGTATATTGTTAGGGAGGTCTGCAATCGAAATTTGGTCAAGGTCTAGGGAAGTGTTGACGTGGGGGAAGTGATTGATAGTGGGATGGTTGGGTGTTGTAGGCTTGGTAAACATATGCTGGTTGGGAGTATTTGCGTGAAGTGGGCTGATATGCAGGAGGTGGAAATGAATGATAAGTGGGTGGTGGAGTATGGTAAGAGGGTAGGGGTTCTTGGTAATTTGGGGTAGGCTGATATATGATTGGAGGTATTGGGTATGTTTGGTATTTGATAGGGGATTTGGTCCTCTGTGCAACCATTACAGCACCTACGTCTCTTTTCTTAGACGTACCACCAGACTGTAAAGCCTTATTGGTAGCTTGCAAGGCTTCAAAATCCATAACCATACCACTCTTGATGCCCTCCTCGATCCTTTCTCCTAGCTTGATGGTGTCAAAAATTTAGGATTTTCGATCAGCATTAACCTCTCATAATACTGTGGGTCTTGGGCCCGAATGAAGAATTTGTTCATTTGGTCTTCTTCCAAAGAAGGCCTAACTTTAGCAGCTTCTAATCTCTATCGATTAGCATACTCACGGAAGGTCTCTGTGGGTTTCTTTTTCAAGTTTTGGATATAGAACACATCTGGCGCGTTCTCCGTGTTGAACCTGAATCTATCCATAAAATCAGACGCCATGATTACCCAGCTTGACCACTTCTTCGGATCCTGGCTAATGTACCAAGATTAGGCATCTTCCTTCAAGCTCCTCATGAAAAGCTTCATGCGGATTTTCTCGTCTTTTCCTTCTCCGACTAGCTAGTCATAGTATGTTCTCAAGTGGACCCTGGGATCCCCTGTACCATCAAACATTTCGAACTTGGAAGGTTTGTATCCCTCGGGAAGTTCGACATCGGGTTGTATGCAAAGATCTTCATAGATTATCCCCTCAATTCCCTTACTACCTTCAACGCCTTGAATTCTCCTAGTCAACCTTTTAAGCTCTTCGGCCAGATTTCTGATGAGCAAGTCCTTGTTATCGGACTCGGGTGTGCTTGACATGGGTTGGGTGGAGTGTGGCATAGTCTTCACGTAGATGGGGGTATTGTGTTGGGCGTGGAAGTGGTCATTTGTGGAGTTCTGGAGTTTGGGGATGAGCAGTGGGGGTGTTATTTAAGGTATGGAAGGTATTGCAGTGGTGACGGGGAATGAGATGGTTTTGTTGCTTTGGGATATTTTATGGGGGTATAGGATTCTGAGTATTTGGGAAAGTAACCTCTGGAGTGGTAAGGGAAAATGACAGACTTGCCAAATTCTGGACTTGATCAAGTTCCTCTTGAAACTTCAACAGTTTTTGTTATAGTTGGGATGCATTTTCCTTGGGGACCAGAGTGCCATGAGTGACCTCTACCCGTTCAGTTGAGTTGTTCGAATCTTCCATATTCCTTTGTTTTTGTGTCTGACAGGACTGAGAGGAGGAGTAGATGAAGGGCCCCTAGATCTCGTAAAATATGATGACGTTGCCAGATTTCACGAACTAACCTTTGGGGAGGGGAATAAACAAAAAGTAAAAACAACAGGTAACAAGTTAGTGAGGATCATTAGAAAAAATGTTGCAATATTTAAACACGTAGTGTTGAAATATAAAACGTGTCCTAATTTTGGGGACCTCGTTGTGCCCGAGGTAGGCCTAGCGACAAGTTGATTTGGAGAAATTAAAATGCTAAATGCCTCATTTCATTGATAAAAGGTAGACGAATCCCAAATAACAAGAAATTAAAAGTCACTAATCGCCATTGGCCTTATTACATTTTATAAAGCGGAAATGGAAATTCCTATCTATTTAGTCCCAGAGGGACCTTCCCCAGACTCGGCATCATTGGCTCCATCGAACAACTTCCCCAGCTTGTGCAATCCTAACAGCAAGTAGGCTCTGGCCAGATGTCCGCCTTCATTTCCTTCAGCAGTCTGGCAATCTTCGACCCTTTTCAGAAACTTCTTTTCCAACTCAACTATACCTCGCTCCAAATAGACCAAACGTTTGTTGGCGCTGATAGCCATATCCTTCCACTCTTCAATTAGTTTTTGATTGGCTTCCTGTATCTCACGGTGCTTGCTTTCGCATTCTCAGATTCTCTTGCGCAGATGGTTGTACTTGACCTGTGGTTCGGCCTTTTCATCTATGATCCTGTTACCTCGAACAAACCTGGGTAGACCCATCCTATTATGATTATCCTCCAACCAACCCCAATAATAGGGAGCACAAACTGCATGGTATCTGTCTGGTTCAATGGTGTCCCTTCCCATGATAATCTTCCAATGCCACATATGCTGTGCCTGGCACCTGTAAGGGCTATCGTCATTCTGGAAGTAAGCCCGGAAGTGACTCATCTTGTCAACCCTTGGTATAACCTACTTTTTACCCGCTTATCTCATAACCTGAAAATGTACGTAAGGGTACGTCCCTCTTAAGCCGATTAGTATTAGGAAAGGTGCATCCCTGGATCGGACGATGAACTCCTCGGTGGGAACCACTCGAACATCCATTTCACTTGGTCCTCAGTAAGATTTTCAAAGAGTTTGACCCATTCTTTAGCATTCTCCGGTTGGGCGAACATGTTGGGCATGTAATTCATTCACTTTGGGTGATGAAAAGCGATATGATTGTCCCAGTCCCTTTGATGGATTTCCTGTCGGTATTCACCCTTTTAGAGATGTTCCATGAGCTAGAGTTGAAGTAGCAGATTACAACCTTCGAAGTGCTTAGCTCCCTGTTGACACCTTTCTAGGGCTCGGTATATTTCTGCAAAGATCATTGGTACGAGACTAAATGGTTGTCCATCAATTCCTTCTATTAGAGTTTTGGTTACTATAGCTAGCCTGTTACGGATCCTTGCTTTCTTCATTAGAAATACTATCATCCCCAGGAAACAGAACATGAAGACAAATACCTTTTGGTGAATATGCCCCAATGATGTAAGGGCGAACTCATCAGGATAAGTACAGTAAGATTTTCTGTGACCGTACCTCTCGTACAAGTAGTCAAAGGGAATGTACGACTCTTTCAAACATGTCAAGTCTGGATTCTTCTTTAGACCCATCATTTTGAGAAAACCTCTACCTTTGCGATTTTCTGGCATTAATAAACTCGGAGTTTCCCACGGTATACCAACCAATCCTCCTATTTCCTCGAGCAGGGGTGTCATCTTATTGTCTCTGAAGCGGAACACAGACCTATCACAATCCCATAATAGAGTAGCAGCTTCTATGATCTTGTTGTTGGGTTGAATTTCCAAGAGAGAAGGTAGGTTCCCCAAATATTTACGGATAAGAGTCTGATCACTCGAGTGAAACTCCTTCCACCAGCTTAGCAGTTTGGGGTGGATGTTGGTGACCATGTTGAATCTAGGGACCTCGTGCCTCATATTTCTGCAAGACAAAGGGTTAGGCCCTTACCCCCACCAGACTCGACTATTTAATATCAACAATTGGCATAAAAGCATTTAGTTCTCCAAATAAATACACAGAACGTGATAATGTCCGTTTGGGTTTTAGGGAAACCCAATGGACTTTGGACAAGGCTATCTTAAAGAGTCATTATGCGGACAACATAACTGACTCGGCTAGGTTTGACCATGATGCATGCACAATTTAAATAGGAAGGGTTTCTATGGTGTTTTATACTGGTACACTTGAGCGGACAACTCAAGAGGGAAAGGCGTGAAACTGTCGACTACACCGTTGATCGACTGGTTTTACTGCAAATATGCCTTTGCCGGATTTAGGGGGTGATAATATCGGAAGAATGCAACCACTCACTATAAGCGTTGCTATGGTATTGTGTTTGGCATGAGTGGAATATGATATTGAAAACATGCAGTTGCAATAATTAAAACAAGTTGTCATGTATTTGCACGTTCATACAGTAGTAACTACAATAATTTAAAACAGTAATAAAGGAATGCAGTAAAGGAAAGCAGTAAAAGAAATAAGGGAAAAAAACAAAAAAACAAGTCAGTTTTGTAGTATAAGAGGGAATTAAATGCTTAAAGGGATTAAATAAGTAAAGGCATATAAGAAATGTAAAGTCACAGTAATAGCTTGAAATGGTAAAAGCCTAGAAGAATTCCCCAGAAGAGTTGCCATGCTGTCACGCCCCCTTTTTTTCTCGAAATCGGGTTTATGACATTTAAGAGGACAACTCGTTCCCTTTTGGGAATTGGGTTTTGGAATTAAAGAGTCGCCACCTAATGATTAAAGTGCATTAGGACACTAAGAAGGGTTTAAGTTGGATAACCAGATATTGGGTAAGGGCTTGAAATTATCCCAAGGGGAAGGTGTTAGGCACCCCTCAGGATCCACTAGTGTGGTTCCCGACAAAGCTATTGTTGTGACTTAAGGTACAAATAAAACATAGGCAAGTAGGACTTCAAATAAGAGGGGATTTTCACATAAAGGGTACAAATAAACAAAGTCGAAAATAATTAAAGAGAGTTGATTTTCTTAGAAGAAACATTTTTAAAAGATTTAAAAGAAACAAAGAACAAAGGGAAGGGGGTCCTAGGTTTATTCATAATATGGATCATCCCACACAACATCCAGTAATCACTCCTCAGTGAGGGGCTACGCGTGATGTTATCGCGTGGTCATCATATCCATATCTACCCTTTCCCACCCCTTTAAGGTATTAAAGAGCGGAATGGTCTCGTTTACTTATTGCATGCTATTACCCGTCCCAATCCTATCAATCCCGGAGGTACTTGGGACTACTAATCCTAAAGGGAGGGGATGTTGGGCTTATTTGTGGTTTCAAAAGGTAAAAATACTAAGGAGACAAACAAAAAACATGTATAGCAAGTTGGGGGAGCATATAAACAAATACAAAGGCTCAAACAGACCAATTTTAAACCAAAGAAAGCACATAATTTAGCATGTCTTGCACGTACTATTTAAGGTCAAATTAAAATTTAAATATTTGAGGCAGACTGATTTATTATATAGTTCAGATAAGAAGCCCGAATCAAGCCTGCATGCTGGTTGTAGCTAATAAAAAAATCTGATTCAGTTTATAAGTTTACCCCATGACTTGCCTAAGTGTTGAACGAAAAACCTTATAGGCATGATATCTACAGATTTCAGAAACAAGGATATGAGATGATTACATACTGATTCAAGGAAAGGTGGCCAGTTATTAAGGAAAGGCGAGTTTTAGCAAAAGATCATAAGTTCTGTAACTAGTAATGCATTATTACTGCAGATTTTAGACTTATAAACGAGTGAGGTGATTCAGATTTGATTAACTCCTATAGGCATGCTTTCTATGCGTTTATCAACTTTAGAACACATTTATAGACATAGTAAAGTGCAGGAACCCTATAGGCATGACATATAGATGATGGATTTCATATGAATATGATATTTAATTGCAATTAGTTATTTAAGACCTATAAACGTGTTTGCCTAATGAAAAGTGGATATGCATGATTCAGAAAGTCCTATAGGCATATTTTCTATATGCATATGCAGTATTCCTATAGACATGGTATATATATGTATGAGAATGCAGATTTCTTATAGGCATGGTATCTATATGTATGCGAAATGCAGAAAATTCAGAAACCCCTATAGGCAGGATATCTACATATGAGCATGCAAGATTCAGAAACTCATATAGATAGGTTATCCACATATGAGAGTGCATAAATCAGAAATTCCTATAGGCATATTTTTCTATATGTGAGCATGCAGGGTGGTATCTACATGGAAGAATGCAGAAATTCCCATAGACATGATATCTATCCCTTTTTGCATACATGGTTACCCCTCCCTTTTCACTATCCATACCCAAGTGTTTTATTACAAACTTATTACAGCCTAGAAGAGAAATAAAGTAAAGAAAATATATCAGAAATTAAAAGTGTAACCAAGGAGAGCCTGATTTAGACTTCATGTCTGAAGTATGAAGTAAACCATCTCCAAAGATCATATTTCAAAGCCTTTCTCCTTGAGGTGTGTCAAAGTTCCATAAGAGTCTCACATGAACTCTAGGTAGTGCTTACACCCCAAATACATTACCAGATTAAGACATGGTGCAGTGTGGAAAGGCCAGCCCTCAAGTGTCCAAGTTTAGAGGGAACTCAAGGTCCCAAGGGAAGGCTCACAGGAGGGGGGCAGAACTTAAAGACTAAGAAAGAGTGTAAGTGCAAGATTCTGAAGGGGAAAGGAAGAGGGAAGAAATTCACATTAATACACATAGGGGATAGGGAATGGAGGAATTTGTAAGACCAAAAGAAAAAGCAGGCCGATGGGCACACCCAGCAATGGGATATGCTGGCACACCTTCCAGCCTGTTTATATAGAGGTTAAGACCCCATTGGTTCAAACTTAATTCATGGACAACAACTCACATTGCTATGCCTTAAGTCACAACTCATAAACATATAGGGGTAATAGGGTAGGGGAGCAAGGATTCACAACGGAAACATGCAAAAAGATATGAGCATACTTAATTTAGATGTTAAACTCTACAGAAATAGTAAAGTAGACATGGATAAAAGCTGTAAATGAACACATTGTGGTGATGCTAAAACTAAAATTAGGACATACCAGTTTCAAATAAACAAATAGAGAAGATTCAGTAGTCTTGTAAAAACGACAGTGCAGACAAGAAGAGAGAGTACTATTATGTGTAAGTAAGAGCTCAGAGGGATTATGAAGTGTGTAGTGAAGGATTGTTAATCGTGTGTTGTGTGTTAAATAGTCGTGCCTTTTATAATGTAAAAATAAGGTAAGAAAATAGTTGAGGAACTGATTGTCAATCAATTACACAAGTCTCCCTTTAATTAGGGATTTAGATTCAAATGGGTGAAAACCAATTAAGGAAAGAAATTGAATAAACACTTTGTGCACAACATGCAATTAAGGGCACATACATAAAAAGGTTATTTAAGGACAGGGTTTTGAAGTACATGGTTTGTACAAATAAGGTAAGGAGATCAATTAACCACCAATACATCACAAGGTCTGAGATTTGTATGAATGAACCGAGTCAAAAAGATGGGAAAGGTTTTTAACTTAAGGAAAATCAGCAAACAATGGAAAGGGAATCAATTAGACCTATTTATAAGGGATTCTGAATTAATCACAAGTTTGAATACCACTTTAAAGGGAAGTTCATCTTATATAAGGAGCATACAAACATGTTAAGCATGAAAGAAGATTGTCACTGTAAAATCAATAGAAAATCCAGTGTAGAAAAGTTTAGCAAAAGGTCAGAATCATATGAAACTTGAAATTGGCCCGGAAGGGTTGGGGGTTTTGAAATAAAAACCCTAGTTCAGGAAAATCACAAAGAAAAGATGAGAGGGCAAGCAATTGAATCGAAACGTGTTTAGAGGTTTCAGAAAAGAACTGAAACTTTTAATATGCTTCTTTAAACAACAAAACTCATGAGAGGCATGATAGAAAAGTAACATATAAATACAGTAGAAGGGTTCAAAGCAAACATAGTGGAAGAACCTAATTCGAAGCATAATGAGAAAAGACTGATAAGAACAATAGAAGAAACATGCTTAAGAAGATATTTTAGAAGAAACTCAAACAAGATTCAGTAGAAGGAAAATAGAAAAACACTTAAAGAACACAGTAGAAAAATATAGTAGGTGAAACATACCAGAACATGGTAGAAGAAAATACCAGAACATAGTAGAAAAGCATATGAGAACATAACATAGAAAACACAGTAGAAGAACATACAAGAATGGGGTATAAAAATACAGTAGAAGAACATACAAGAACGTGGTAGAAGAAAAATATAGGAGCATAGTAGAGGCAAATACACAAAAAAAGGGAAAGAGAGATAGAGAAAGACTTAAATATTTTTCCAGAAAACCCTAAATTGGAAAAGAAAGATTTTAAAAGTAGTTTTTGAAAGAATAGTCGGGAAAATCGTCTGAAAACTCAAAGAAAGCATAGATACACAACAGATCTAAATTAGAGAAACCTCGAAGGGTTAGGGTTTCAGAAGAACCCTAGAAGTGAGATAGGCTTTGAAAAGTCACGGATCTAAGTGTGAGAGGTTAGAATCAAGCTCAAACAACCATGGTACGCCGGAGCAACACCGGAGAAGACCGTGGAACTTCGAATCGATAGAGGTCTAGGTACAACCCTTGAAGGTGAGGCCTTGAATCTTCAGAAATCAGGCACGTAGGAGCCATAGGAGGCTGGTGTAGGACTCTCGTAGCCTTGGAGGCCATAGATTTCGGTAGATTTAGGGCGGAGATGGTAAGAGGCGGCTAGGGTTTGAGAATATTCGAGAGAGTTTGAGAGAGTGGAGGGTTTTAGAGGTGGCTGGTAGGTGAGAAATGAGGAGATTATGGTGGTCGTTAGGGTTAAAAAAGGTAAGGCTGAATAGGGATCGTTGAACTCAGAGATCAACGACCAGGATGAGAGGGGGTTTGGGTCGGGTAGGATTTAATTGGGTTAGGGGTGGGTGGTTTAGGAATTGGGCCAGGAAATTTGGGATTGAAATTGGGTTTAATTGGGGGGTTGATTTAGGCTAAAATTGAAATAAGTAGGGCTTATGTTTAAATATCCACTTTTTCCCTTTTTATTTTATAAAAATAATAAAATAATTTTTGGAAACAAAATTAAAAGTACTAAATTGATTAATAATATATAAATATTAAATAAAAAAATACCAAAATTAATTTTGTAATTATAAACATAATTAATTCTTAAAATAGGCTAATATTGTAATTATATGCAATCTAGTTTTAAAATACTAAATAAATTTGTAAAAAAATGTGAAAAAATTACATTAGCTATATTTTGGTATAAATATAAAAATAAAACAAATGAATCACCAAAATGATAATATGGGGAATAATTATTGGTTTTTTACTGGTAAAATAGGGTAATAAAATTGGTTTAAAATCTTTTAAAAATTAGGAAAAATAATAAAATATTTAGACATACTTATATATGCATACATATGCTATTTTGAAAGTATTTTGCATATAAAATAATAAAGGGAAAAATTGGGTATTAACAGCATGTCTAGCCAAGTTGGTGCAATAGACAACATACTCCGAGACAGTCATAGTACCCGGGCGCAAATGCTCAAACTCTACGCGCCAAGCGTCTCTGAGACTTTGGGGAACATACTCTCTCGTGAAAATATCTGAAACTTGAGCCCAAGTTAGGGAAGCTGCCTCATCGAGATTGTCTAACTCATAAGCACGCCACCAATGATAGGCGATTCCTCGAAGCTGGAAGGTAGTGAAGGAAACCCCGCTCGATCCTGATATACCCATGGTGTGGAGGATGCGGTGGCACTTCTCTAGAAATCCAAGAGCATCATCTGAGGCTAGTCCACTGAATGTAGGACGCTGATACTTCTTGAACCTATCAAGCCTCTTCTTCTCCTCCTCTGAAGCTACTGCCCTCTTCTCGGGCTGAGCTGGTGTACAGGCTATGTCGGTATAATCTCTGGGATCTGCTCCACGTGCACTCGCTGCTCAGGAGTGCGGACGGCGGGATTCTGTGCTACTACCCCAGCCTAGGATATGGCTGCAGCAAGGGAAAACAACCCTGCTTGAGGTAGAGTGGTGTACATAGTCATAAACTGCGCCAGAGTCTCCTGGAGTGCTGGAGTAGTAGTAGTTGTGGGCGTATCAAGGGCCTGGTCTCCAGCTAGAACTAATGGTGGCTCCTCTGAAGCAGCTCGTGCGGGTGCTCTGTCTGGACCGCGTGCGTGTCCTCGGCCTCTGATGGCTCCAGTAGGGGCGTGGGTGCCTGATCATCTCGAGTAGCACGTGTCCTCACCATCTGTGAGGGAATAGAAGACAAAAGTTTAGAATTGTGATATCAAAAATATCTCACGATGAGGAAATCAAATGAAGTAGAATTTTTCCTAACAGTTACATAGCCTCTCGTAGATAAGTACAGACGTCTCCGTACCGATCCATGAGACTCTAATAAACGGGCTTGTGATTCATGACTCCTATTAACCTAGAGCTCTGATACCAACTTGTCACGACCCCAGTTCGCCATCCATGAACTATCGTGACGACACCTAGTCTCTACGACTAGGTAAGACTAACAAATTGTGGAAAAAGAAAATCCCGAATAAAATAAATAAAAACTTGCGGAATAAACATAGTGAAGGTTTAAAGATGCTGCTCGGCATATAAAATACAACTCTCAAACTGAAACTACATTTCCCAAAACCCGGAATCTCAAGAAATCACAAGCTGTGGAATAACTATAGTGTTCTAACTCCAGAGTGTCTAAATAAAAGTAAATACAGAAGGTCTAATACTATGAGAGAGAATGGAAAGGGACTCCTCAGTCTGCGGACGCGGCATAAATACCTCGAATCTCTGATGGATCACCCCACCTCAAGGGTAGTAGGGTTGAGTCTAAGTACCTAGATCTACACATGAAAAACATGCGCAGAAAGGGCATGATTACACCACAGCGGTACTCAGTAAGTGCCAAGCCTAAACTCGGTCAGGTAGTGACGAGGAAGGTCAGGAACCTACTGATTATAGCTGAAAATGATATAAACTAGTATAGAATACGGCAATATAATTAAATGCTAATAGTGTGAAATAACACAGGACAATAAGAATAACAACAACTATTACAGAGGCAGAAGTAATCACGGAATGAATACGACTGAGCTTAGAGATAACAACCGGGGATCTCCCAAGATACTATCCTATAGTCCCAAACATAAATATCCAGTGGCTCTCTTGGGATACCGTTCCGTAGTCCAACTCATTATGCGCGGGGATCTACGAGAATCCCGATTCATAACCCAAATGTAAATACTAGTACTAGGGGAATCTGCCAGGTGCAGTCCTGTAGTTCCAATATAAAAGTGTAGGGGGAGCTCCCAGAATACCAATCCGTAGTCCCAAAGTAAATAAGCAGGAGGATATCTCGGGATACCGTCCCGTAGTCCCAAAGTAAACACACAGCAACAACACGAACAATACTCAATTCAATTCCAATTTCATACCAAGGTAAAACAGGTATTCTAACCTAGCATGCTGCACATAATCCAAATAAGGCAGTTTGAGCAAGTAAAGCAATTAAGTCAATTAAACATGCTTCCCTAAGGTAACAATAGGCTTAAATTACAAGCAGTATAAACAGGGAAAAGGAATTACATTTATAGTTACTTAATGAAAAAGGATTTTCAACAATTAGCACAAGTAGGCACTCTTCACCTCACGTACAAGGCATTTAAAATATCAACAATACCAAATCCTAAGGCAAGTTCCCCCACACAAGGTTAAGCAAGCCATTTACCTCGAACTGGCTCAAAATCAACACGAAACAACGCTCTTGCCACGAGTACTCGACTCAAAATGGCCCAAATCTATTCAGATTAATTGTATAATGTAAATAACACTTCAAGTAACTAATTCAACTAATTAATTCTAAGCTAATACGCGAAATTAGGAAAAATGACCAAAATACCCCTCAGGCCCACGTCTCGGAATTAGGTAAAATTTATAAATTCGGGATCCTCACACTCTCACGAGTTCATCCACACCAAGAGTACCAAAATCGGACCTCAAAATGGTCCCTCAAATCACCACTCAAAACTCTCAAATTAACCAAGCTCTACCCCAATCTACCACTGTTTTCTCCCTTAAATTTCATGCTAACGACGATAAAAATCACCATAATAATGAGTTTAGGAACCAAGGACCTTACCTCAATGAATCCCTCTGAAAATCTCCCTTGAAATTGCTCCCAAAAACTTTTCCCCAAATGAAATAATGAGAAAAATGACCAAAAATCACGAAGGAAATCTTTTATACTTTCTCACCCAGGCTTTTCGCACCTGCGGTCTATTTCCACTTCTGCGCTACCACTTCTACGGTCAAGGGAACTACTTTTTTTGTTTTCACTAAAGACTCCTTCTCCGCACCTGTGACCTAGATTCCGCATATGTGGTCAAGTAGAATCGACCTAGGGAAGGCTGGCTGAAGAGGGTTCGCAGAAACGAAGGAAATGCAGAAGCGCTTGTCTGCTCGCGCTTGTGTTTGCGCAGAAGCGGACTTTTTATCGCAGGAGCGATGAGGCTGCTGGACAGTGTGCTCTGCAAAAGCGACCCTTTTGTCGCAGAAGCGGCTCCGCATGCATGATGAAATCCTCGCAGAATCGAAATTTGATAGAACATTTAGGATAAAAAATGGTCATTTCATCCTTTTCGTTTTGGATTTTTAGAGCTTGCTTTTGAGAGATTCTGGAGGTATTATTCACGAGTTCGCCTTGGTTAAGTGTTCTATATCCTAAAGTGATTATATTTCATAATTCCATAGTTATATTCATCGTTTAATGCGAATTTGAAAAAAATTGTAAAACTTTTCAAAAAAGAAAAGTGAAGATTTGGAGGGCGATTCGTTATCAGAATTTGATAATTTTGGTATGGTTGAACTCGTATCGGAATGGTGTTCAAATTTCGTAAAAATTCTATCAGGTTCCGAGATGCGGGCCCCACATTAACTTTCGAGTTGGAATTTTAATGTGAAATTTAAAGTCGGCATTTTATTATCCAGAATTATTTTTGATAAATTTTAATGATATTATGTAATTAATTTGGCTAGATTTGAGATGCCCGGAGGTCAATTCTCGTGAGAAAGAAATTTGGGGTATCGGCCTAACTTCGTAAAGGTAAGTATCTTGCCTAACCTTGTGTGGAGGAGTTACCCCTTAAGCATCGAGTCTTATGTGAAAAATTGTGTGATTGCAAGCCGTGTACGCGAGGTAACGAGTACATACTTGTCTTATATGTGCATATTATATTAGTTAAAATTCTTATACACCCTTATGTATTAAAAATTGTTGGCACTAGTTAAATTTTTTATTTTCCATGCCGCATTCTTCACTTGCCGAGTTGCTCCTATATGCTTATTTGGAATTATTACTATATTTTCCATGCGTGAGCACTTTTATTGTTAAACTGCCGTGTTCATGGAATTAATCTCATTATTGATTTTTATCTGCAAATGATTAAATGGGAGTTTAGTTATTAAGAAGCATAAATTTATTTACCTGAAGTTGTGATTAAAGGATGTTGTTTTCCTTGCTAAATTACTTTTAAATTATATTATTATTATTAGGAATTTCATATATGTTTTGTTGAACCGTAGCCCATCTGTTGTGGAATTATTTAATATCATTGCACTTTTGGAAAGGTTGTGGCCTACATGCATTTATGATATTTTATTGATTTCATCGCAAAATTATTGTTGTGATAACATTCCATGTGAATTGTTGTGTGAAATGAGTTATTGTTATGCGGCGTATAAGGGTGCATTCCACCATTGTTATTATGTGGGCATAAGGGTGACATTTCACTATTGTTGTGAGTGTTGGGATATTGTCTGGGCGGATTGATAAGGGTGGCTATTATACAGAGCGATAAGGGAGGCTAATATACAGAGTGATAATGGTGGCTATATGAGAGATAATGATGTCTATAGGAGCGATAAGGGTGGCTATTGACATTGTCAAGGCAGAGGGATAATGAAGGCTATAACAGGAGTGATAAGGGTGGCTATAAAAGCGATAATGATGGATATTGATATTATCAAGGCAGAGGGATAATGGTGGCTATTATATGGAGTGATACAGGTGACAATAGGAGAGATAATGGTGAATATTGTCAAGGATGATATGTGATGATGTGGGATTATTGTGTTGGTAATTTTCATGTGATGATGTGAGGTTATTGTGTTGGTGACGTTCATATTATGATGTGGGGTTATTGTGTTGGTGACTTTCATGTGATGTTGTCATTTTACTTGTGTTTATTTTTATATCTTGTGCAACTTGTCTTGTTCTTTCGGTAAACTTTATAATAGTCTTATCCATGTTGAAATTGAGCCCGTGGCTATTGCTGGTGTGACGACCCGGCCAGTCATCTCATGAGTTACCACTCCCTTTACCCCATTTCTGCTTCTTTGTGCTTCGTTATCTGTGTCTTGTGGTATCGGGTTGGCCGTATCGAGTCCGAAATAGTTTTGGTAAGGTTTCAGACACTTAGTCTCTTTTAAGGAAGTTTAAGTTGGAAAAGTCAACCGAATGTTGACTTATGTGTTAGAGGGCTCAGATGGGAGTTCCGATAGTTCAGTTAGCTTCGAGAGATGATTTATGACTTAGGAGCGTGATCGGAATGAGTTTTGAAGGTTTGGAGTAGTTGTATGCTTGAACTGGCAAAGTTGAGATTTTGGCAATTTCCGGTTGATAGGAGAGATTTTGATTTAGGGGTCGGAATGGAATTTTGAGAGTTGCAGTAGCTTCGTAGTGTCATTTAGGATGTGTGTATAAAATATCAAGCCATTCAGACGTGGTTTGGTTGGGTCTTTGATAAAAAAAGCAGAATTTGGAATATTTTTAGAAACTTAGGCTTGAATCCAATGTTGATAATTTTTGAAGTGTTTTGATGATTGGAACAAGTTGGAATAAGGTATTGGGTCATGTTGGTGCTTTTGGTTGAGGTCCCGGGGGATCTCGAGGTGATTTGGGATGGTTAACGGAGGAGTTAAGATATTATTGCAGCTGCTGAAGTTTTTCTGCTTCTGGTGTTTTCGCACCTATGGCTTAGGGACCGCAGGTGCGGCATCGCATAAGCGATGGGATGGCCGCAGATGTGTATTTGAGGGGAGGGGTCAGGAACCGCAGATGTGGTAGAGGGACCGCACCTGCGGAGTCGCAGATGCGACGAGTGAACCATGTATGCGGTATTTGGTCCCTTATGTGATTTCCGCAGAAGCAGAGGGTGGACCGCATATGCAGTACCGCAGAAGCGGGTTTTGGACTGCAGATGCGGGCACCCTTGGGTAGAATGTATATAAGCTCTCCTTCGCAATTTTTTGAAGGTTTTCACCATTTTTGACTTCGACTTGAGAGCTTTTGGACGATTCAGAAGGGAGATTTCAGGGGAACTTCGTTAAGGTAAGGATTTTGGTCCTAAAACACAATTCTATGGTAGTATTTCATGGATTTAGGGCTGTAATTAAAGGAATTAAAGGGCGAAAAATGGAGGATTAGGGCTTGAGTTTAAGAGGCCTTTAATGGAGGATTTGAGGGTCATTTGGATATCGATTTTAGTGTTCTTGATATGCATAGACTCGTGGGGAGACGAGAAATCTATTAGTGTAAAAATTTCTGAATTTTAAGACATGGGCCCGCACGGGTTCTGGTAATTTTGGGATTTGTGCCCTTTATTGATTGTTTTCGCTTGAGACCCTAGGCATCCCCGTCTTCTGTACCACTGAAAGTCAGAGGCTAAAGTCTACCAAACCTCTCCAATCTACGCTGCTTGTCATCAAGCGAGACTGTAACTACTTAATCCTGAGCAGGTGCAATCGGCTGGGCTGGTGGTGCACCTAGTGTCCGCAGCCCCTGAACAACATGCTCGAGTGGGGGGAGTCTGAGTGCCTCCCCTGGCCTAGGAAGTAGCTGCTATAGTAGAAACAGTAACCTCCTGAGCAAGACTGGTGCACACGGTCAAAATCTGAGCTAAGGTCTCCTGAAGACTCAGAATAACAATAGGCATAACTGGTGCTTGAGATGGTCCCCTTGGATCATCCACAACTGGGACCTGATCATGAACTGGGGCGGCTGGTGGATCTGTAGGTGCTACCCTATCTACTAGGCAGGTTACACCTTGACCCTACCACAGCCTCGACCACGACTTCGGCCTTACGCGACCCCAACTGGTGTTACTAGTGGCCGTCCGTCCTGACCGATAGCACGTGTCATCACCATTTGTGAGATAATAGAATAACATAAGTTTAGTTCCAGAATTAACAGATTCACATGAAAAGAATTCAAGAATGTGAGGTTTGTCCTAAAGGTTTTGCAGCCTCTCAAAGATAAGTATAGTCGTCTCTGTACTGATTCGCAAGACTCTACTAAACCCGCTCATGACCCGTGAGACCTATGTAACCTAGGCTTTGATACCAACTTGTCACGACCCAAAGCTATCCTATCATGATGGTGCCTATCATGGAACTAGGCAAGATGACTTGTTACCAAAATCAACGCGTTATCCCATTATCAAAAAGAAATTTGCGTTAATTAATAATAAAACTTTATAAAGAACATCATAATAGCAAAAGTGCAAAAAGAAAAGCCCTACATCGGGGTGTCATTAGTCATGAGCATCTACTAAAAGTTGTCCGATAATACTAAGACAAATACAGTCTGGAAAAGCAACTACATACATCTATAGGAGGATAATAGGGAGAAGAGCAGGGTACGATTGCCATGCAACTACCTTTCTAACTCCAATAAATCTACGACGGATGAAATCAACACTCACTAGCACGTCCAGTAACCCCTGGATCTGCACACAAGGTGCAAGGAGTAATGTGAGTATGCCAACTCAGCAGGTAATAAAAGTAAATAAAGACTGAGCAGTAGTGACGAGCAGTACCCGTGCTCACTGGTAGAACATCACTCATATAGAGCCCCTTAGGCAAACCTCACATGAAATCGTATACAACCCCTCGGGCATATCTTACATCACTCACTCATGGTACCCGTGCTCACTGGGGTGTGCAGACTCCGGAGGGGCTCCTTCACCCCAAGTGTTATAACAAACCACCTCGTGGCATAAATCAATTAGGCCCTCGGCCTCACAAGATCATGAATCAGTAATAACATGTTGTGGCGCGCAGCCCAATCCCATAATATCCTCACAAAATAGGCCTTCAGCCTCACTCAATCATAAACCTCTTAAGCCACTTGGGCTATCAGTAAAAACAATATGATCAGCCCAAAAAATAATATTTTATGTGCATCAAAACGGGGTAATAAAGACTGAGTCATGAAATTAGTAAACATAGCATGACTGAGTATAGATATTATGAAAATGGGGTAATAATGACTAAGTCATGAAATCAGTAAACATATCATGATTGAGTATAGATTTTCAATCAAAACAGTGATAGGATATTAAGAAAAGGCCCCTAAGGGTCCAAACAGCTCTAGCACAAGTCTCAAATATAGTATTCAGCCTAATTTATAGAAATTATTTCTAAAACACATAAGTATCATATAATTTTCAGTCAAATACGTAACTTTATAGTTGCTATGAGATGGACCAAGTCACAATCCCCAACGATGCACGCCCACACGCCTGTCACCTAGCATGTGCACCACCTCAAAATAGTAAAGTGATGTGAAATCTGGGGTTTCATACCCTCAGGACTATATTTACAATCATTACTTACCTCAAACCAGTCAAATCCCTACTCTGCGATGCTCTTACCTCTCGAACCAGCCTCTATGTGCCTCGAATATAGCTACAAACAATTTGATACAATAAACACGAGCTAAAGGAATCAATCCATAAGAAAATGCTAAGCTTTAGGTCAAAAGTAAAAAAAATCAACTCAAAAGACGAGCCCCCGAGACCACATCTCGAAATCTGATAAAAATCATAAAATCCGACAACCCATTTGATTATAAGACTAACCATACTAGTTTCACTCAAATCAAACCTTGAATAAGCTTTCAATTCCTAAAAATTTATTTTATGAAACTCCACCAATTTTCCCCAAATTCCATCCCAAATTACGAATCAAATGATAAATTTAATGATATATTCATGAATATTAGCCAAAACTGAGTTAGACTTACTTACCTAGATGATTTCCTTGAAAAACTTTCGAAACTTCGCCTTAAACCGAGCTCCCAAAATCCAAGATGTGAAATTAAACCCTAAATCTCGCGTATATAGTGCCCTCTGAAACTTTACTTTACGGTTCGCATAAATCCATCGCGGCCGCACACTCCTCCCTGTAGTCCGTGTAAATCTTGTTGCGACTGTGGACCCTGAGCCGCACACTCCTCATCGCAGTCAGTTAAAATTCTTATACATCCTTATGTATTAAATTGGAAATTATTGGCACTTGTTAAATTTTTTATTTTCCATTTCACATTCTTTACTTACCGAGTTGCTCTTATATGCTTATTTACAATTATTACTAATTATCCATGCGTGAGCACTTTTATTGTTGAACTGACGTATTCGTGGGATTAATCTCATTATTGATTTTCTATCTGCAAATGATTAAATGAGAGTTAAGTTATTAAGAAACATAAAGTTATTTACCTGAAGTTGTGATTAATGGATGTTGTTTTCCTTACTGAATTACTTTTCAATTATATTGTTATAATTAGGAATTTCATATATGTTGTGTCGAGCCGTAGCCTACATGTTGTGGATTTATTTGATATCATTGCATTTTTGGAAAGGTTGTGGACTACGGACATTTATAATATTTATTGATTTCAATTTAATTTGTTGTGATAATATTCCGTGTGAATTGTTGTGTGATTTGAATTATTTTTATGCGGCGTATAAGGGTGGCATTCCATCGTTGTTATTATGTGGGCCTAAGGATGGCATTTCACCGTTGTTATGAGTATTGGAATATTATTTGGGCGGAGTGAGGGTGGCTATTATACAGAGCGATAATGGAGGCTATTATACGGAGTAATAAGGGTGGCTATATGAGAGATAAGGGTGGCTATTGATATTATGAGGGCGGAGGGATAATGAAGGCTATTATAGGAGTGATAAGGGTGGCAATAAGAGCGATAAGGGTGGCTATTGATATTGTCGGGGCAGAGGGATAAGGGTGGTTGTTATATGGAGTGATATGGGTGGCAATATGAGAGATAAAGGTGGCTATTGTCAGGGATGATATGTGATTATGTGGGTTATTGTGTTGGTGCCTTTCATGTGATGTTGTCATTTTCCTTGTGTTTATTTTTATATCTTGTGCAACTTGTCTTCTTGTTTCGGTAAACTTGATAATAGTATGATCCATGTTGAAATTATGAGCCTGTGGCTATTGCCGGGCGGATTATGTTATTGGCACGTAACTGTCCGTGCAAATGTGATATAAAATGTGGGCACGAGGTGCCATGAGTATATAATGATTATGATATTGGCATGTGAACTGACCGTGTAGTTGTAAAATGAGATGTGGGTACGAGTTGATGTGAGTAAATGATGATTTTATTATTGGAATGTGAGTTATTTGTGCGGATTTTTATATTAATATTTTTGGCATGTGAGTTATCCGTGCAGTAGTGGTACAAATATGGGCACGAGGTGCCGTGAAATTATGAAAATAGGTTGAGACCCGTGTTTAATGACTATGAGATGAGGTGTCATGAAGTGAACTTTATTTCAAAGATTTATATTCGAAGGGTTTATATTTGAAGAACTTGATTAATTGGTTGTACTTATGTCCCTTACTTTTTTGAGCAATATTTACGGTGTTCTTGTGGCCTTGATGTTCATATCCCTAATTGATTCTTGTTTCCATCATTGATATTTATTTTCCATTATTATCCTATACTGCTATGTTGCACAATTTTTTTGACTACTGAGTGTCTTTCTTGTACCTCGTCACTACTCCACCGAGGTTAGTCTTGATACTTACTGGGTATCGACTGTGGTGTACTCATACTACACTTCTGCATATTTTTGTGCAGAGCGGGGTATTGGAGATATTAGACTCGGGAAGAGTTAGTGTATTGATCGCAAGGATTCAAGGTAGAGTTACTTGGTCGTCGTAGACCCTTGGAGTCTTTTTATTGTACTGTCAAATATTATTTGAAGAGTATTGTATATTAGATCCTTGAGATCATTTCATGTATTCAGTTAGAGTTCGTGACTCAGTTTTACCAGTCTTGGGAGGTTGTTATAATTGTTTCTGCTTTTGATTTCAACACTTGTATTAAGCTACCATTCAAAAAAATAATGGCTTGAATTGTAATTATAATTGACTTACCTAGTCTTAGAGACTAAGTACCATCACGACGCCCGTGGTGGGATTTTGGGTCGTGAAAAGTTGGTACCAGAGCTCTAGGTTCATTGGTTCAACGAGTCATGAACGAGTTTAGTAGAGTCTAGCGAATTGGTACGAAGACGTCTGTACTTATCTTTAAGAGGCTAGAAAATTACTCCCTCCGTTCCAATTTATGTGAACCTGCTTGACTGGGAATAGAGTTTAAGAAAATATGAAGTTTTGGAATTTGTGGTCCTAAACAAGTCAAAAAGGTATCCAGAGTATTTGTGTGGTTATAAAGCTTTTCATTAAAGGTAGAATTGTAAGTTTCAGCAAAATTGTTTCCAAATTTAGAAAGGGCTCATTCTTTTTGGAATGGACCAAAAAGGAAATAGGTTCACATAAACTGGAACAGAGGGAGTATTAGGAAAATTTCGTTTCTTTTATTCCTGTCGTGCGAATTTTTGATTTCGAAGTTTGAGCCTTTGTATCTATATTCTCTTGCAGATGGTGAGGACACGTGCTACCCGTTCAGCTGGGCAGAGACCCGTGCCCCCTGCTAGAGTCAGAAGAGGACGAGGACGAGGTAGTGGCCGAGGAAAGGTACGTATCGCAACTAGAGCAGAAGTTGAGGAGCCGCCAGTAGCTTCAATTGGGGGACAGACAGCAGAGACACCTATTGTTATCCCCCAGACTTCAGGAGACTTTTCTACACTTCCTAAACATGTTTGGTACATTAAATCAGGTGGAATCGATCTCCATTGCACAAAATATTTCACATTGGGGGAGGAGCTCAGACTCCTACTGCCTGTACTCCAGAGCAGCGGGTTCATATTGGTTAGGTTCAGGGTGTAGTACCGGTAAAACCTATTATTCCGGTCCAACCTGAGGTCAGGCCAGGGGCATCAAAAGATAAACAGAAGAGACTTGAGAGGTTTAAGAGGTATACCCCACCTACTTTTAGTGGCACATCCACCAAGGATGCTTAGGGATTTCTAGTAAAATGTCATGTATTATCCCCACTATGGCATTCTGGAAGTGAGTAAAGTTACCTTTACTACATTTCAGCTGTTAGGAGCAACATATCAGTGGGGGCAAGTCCATGAAAAAGGCAGACCAGCTGATGAAATACCACCAACTTGGACTCAATTTTCAGAGATGTTCTTGAAAGAGTTTGTTCCCCAGACTCTCCGGGATATGAGGCGCATGAAGTTTGAATGGTTGCATTGGGGAACCATGACAGCGTCAGAATATGTCATCAAGTTCAGCCAGTCAGCACGTCAGGCACCTACGCTGGTTCCTACAATTAGAGAGTGGGTCTGTAGATTCATTGAGGGGCTCGATTACGATCTTAAAATATGCACGGCTACAGAGTTGCCATCTGATACTCCATTTTAGCAAGTAATAGAGATTTCCAGGATGTTAGAACGTGTTCGAAGTGAGGAAAGGGAGTCTAAGGAGGCCAAGAGGTCTCGAAATTCTGGAGGATTCAATGGATTATACTATGCAACTAGCACTTATCATAGCAGAGGCTTGGGCAGTCTGTTAGCTCAGTCCGCAATTTAGGGTAGTCTTACTGCTCCAGTTATTATGTTTATTACACCATCGGAATGAGGTTCTTATAGTGGTTATTCCAGTTATCTGGCACAGACTCAGTATGAGCAACCGCGTCCACATAGGGGTTGTTATGAGTGTGGTGATACTAGGCACATCATGAGATATTCTCCCAGACTTGGGAGATGCATATTTCATTAGAACACTTAGGCTAATGGCTCTATTTTAGTTACTACCCCACATGCACAGCAAGTTAAGGGTGGAGGACAGGCGGGTAGAGGGAACCCTAGAGGGGGAGGCCTGGTCCGTTAATATATTTTCTATTATATGGTTGAGACCGCTACACCATATGGTGTCGTTACAGTAGGATCTCGATTTGTTATAAAGGAATATTTTTCCTTAATTTTATTCGGTTCTGAGTATCGAGGGGAGTCCTTCTATTATGCTCCACTTATGGGTGAGCTTTGTAATTCTGTAAGCTACTTATGTGTTTATCCCTGTTGGGAGATTCTATCGCGATAGCTGTGTCTATAATTCTATTTTAGTCTCTAATGAGAGCTGTGAGGCAAAAAGTGATTTTCTGTTACTCACTACAGTAGATTTTTATGTACTTTTGGGATAATTGGTTACATTTTTATGAATTATATGCCCTACCGATATGGGGGTTCATTAGGTGTTGTGAATTTTTGTAACGGAGCCTATTAAAAGAAAGAAAAGCAATGGAATGTTTCGGTTGGCACGATGTGGATAATACTTGTGATTAAGAGATGAGGATGGGATCCTTGTGTTTAACTTAATTTGATAAGTTTATACCGGGCTAAGTGCCGCGGTGAAAGTTATATCAAGATGAGATCCTTGTGGTTAAATTCATGTATTACATTCTCCCTTGTGAAATTGATTTGCATTATAGTACTGATAGAGAGTTATGACTTTTGGGCTTATTTGATACTTCTTTTGTGTGTTTATCTGTGCAGTTAGTCATATTGTGTTGTGTTTATTTTGTTTTAGCCTACGAGGCATGTGCCCAAGTGGTGTAAAAATGTGACTTGACGATTCGGGTGAATAATTTCAAGGTTTTCATGTTCCTTATATCGTTGTCACTATTGTGAAGGTTTGAAACAAGGCTTTACCTCAGATGAGGTTATTTCCAGTGCTGAAATCCATTATGGGAAGCCATTGTGGCTAGAGTTATTATAATTGGCCTATGTATGAAGTGTTATGTTGTATGAATGCACCGTGCGAGTGTAGGAACCAACTGTTATAGCTGGTTCAGAAAATACCAAGTGTTGATGTGAAAATCAGGCCTTTTGGAAATGTTTGGAGTGTAAAAATTTGGTTTTAAAATTTATAAGTATGAATGAAAGAAATAATCTTCAATTAAGATGGTGTTGTTGGATTTACGTTGATTGCGGTGACATGGGATCACCCACGAATATATATATAGTAAATACACTCAGTAAATTGATGCCCCCTAATAATTCTTGGCATGTTCGAAAATGAACATTTGTTTAAGAGGGGGAGAATTCTCACGCCCAATTAGATTTTATTCTACCCAAATTAATTCATAAATAAATAGGAGGTGCACTCCATTATTCAAACACTAAGTAGTTTTCATTAGAAACCTCCATTTCATTTCCGTTATTAGCTTCATTCATAATTTCTAAAATATTACAAGCTTATAGTTTTAATGAAAAGTATGTTTGTCAAATACCAATATTTCCAGTTAATTTCCCTACATCAAGCACCACCCACAATCTGTCTACAGAACCTCTAAGTACACTGAAGAGTAATAAGGAAATGTCGGCAACAAGACTCCATCTATACCTCAAAACATGATAAGAAATGAACAAAATATACATGAGGAACAAAAGGTACAGCACCCCGAAGTGAAGTTGGGCTCACCAAGTAAGCTGGAAAGAGAATACTGCTATCACCGACCGATGCCGCCCACTATGGAACCACCAGTATCATTTAAAGATACATCGCCTTTGACAAAAAGGGACGTTAGTGTCGTCGAATAGCACTAGTATGTATAGCTAAAAGTCCTCTTTCAAAATAGAATAACCATATAAGAAAAGAAACAATGTCTCATGTTGATCCGAATGAATCATCCTTTCCACGGAGGTAAACAATTGGCTAGGTCATCTCTTTGGAGACATTCACCAAAATCACAATTTCCCATTTAAATTTCCAGTACGATACCACCATGTGCACAAGATGGCGTTTGATCTCCACCCGATCAGCTAGGTCACCTTCCCATATATGCCGTGTGGGTTGACTTTTTTTCCTATTGTAGTTGTTATCAATTTCATCCCAATTAAGGGGCATAATCACAATTTAGCCAGTATTTCAATTTCATACCAAATGAGGGGAGTAATCACAATTTGAGTAGTATTTTAATTTCATCCCAAATGAAAGGAATAATCATAATCCACCTCTACATCGGCCCGTGTAGATTCATGTGTGGGCTTTATGACCCACCCTTCCTCGGTTTTGCTAATGATAATCCCAAAAATATTTTTAGTTTGATTTGCACCCAAGGTAACATAAAGGTGAATGTATTCATCTAAGAATCTTTTACATTGTATAGATCTTTGTTAATATTTTCAACCTCTCGCAATAACAATATTTCCTTGGCTCTTTGGGCCATTTACAAGATTCGTTATTCGTGGAACGATGTCCGCACTCTATATTCCATACTTTCACTTCATTTACGTTCAAGGATCATCACCAATTACCAGCATATAGAGTATGTCAGAAATCATACACCTCAACAGAAAGGAAGGAACATACCAACCTACAACAGAAACACATATCAAAGTCATAAACAAGCAATTACACCAATTATTCTTGAATTATTCTTTTCCAATAACAACAATGTACCATTTCAACAATAGAGTATGTAAGAACTTGGATTACATTGGATGTATTTATAAGGAAAAGCATTATCTCAAACAGATGCTTATGGTCATAAATTGAGTACAAAAGCCTTTAGGCCACTCTATTTTTGAAGTCATTTACGGAAAGTAAAGTCATGGCTCATTTCATAATCTTTTTCACATTTTCTCATTTCGTAGGCATCACTAGGCAAATTAAAAATTAAGTTCCCGGCACGTTGGCCACACTCTATTTCCCAAATTTATTTTATTCATTTCTAACATCTTTATAGATTATCAACAACTAGACGCAATCAATCAAGACATTTGGTACAAATAAGAGCAATTAGGAGTATCAAGCATATCAAGTTTTCCTCACCCAATTGGTATACTAGTTTTCATTTAAAATAAAACTCAAAGCCATACCATTTTGATAAGAAAACCATACTTTAAACATTTATCTTTTGATATAAGACTCATTCGGAATAATCACATTTATAAGTTTATAGGGGATAACTCGAAACATAAAAATTAGGTATTTTGAGCCGATCATACTTAAGCTTACGGAAACATTATGGAATTCAATTTCGAGAGTGAAAGGTTAGCCTACATACCTCGCTTGAGCTTTTCTTAAATTACTACAATGCCCCAACACTTCTAGCAATAACAATCTATAAGAAGATAGCGAAACAATTAATAGTTAGAAGGATTTCCATGGTGTAACTCTCTTAGGAGTTTTGTCAAACACCTAGCATGCAAAATAGACCACAAGGCTTCTACAATGATAATTCTTTCCTCCCTCAACCAATTTCAACAAGAAACTACCCAAAATAATTCATTACTCCACATACTGCAACTTTGTGTCACATGCATGTCCTATTCTTGAGGATTGATGCAAGATTGGATGATAAGAGTTGTAGGCTTTCTCCTTCTCTCTCTAAAATTCTCTTACCTCTCTCTAAAACCCTCAGAATATTGCCAAAAAATAAGCCCCAATGCTAATTTATCAAAATGGGACCGGGTTATAAAAATAAGAAAATGAAGCCTCCGAAATCGGGTATGCGGTCACAGAATGGACCGCATAACGGGTATGCGGTTCGCAGAATGGATCGCGAAATTGGTGCCCAGAAATAGTGTGCACTGGGATGTTCTGCAACCATGTTGTGGTTCGTAGACCAGTTTTGCGGTTCAGCAAATTATTTTGCGGTCGCACAATTGGCCGCAGAATTGCATTTTGCTAGCTTTTGGTAATTTGGTCATAACATTTTGTAGAAGTGTCCAAATAACAAATTTGAAATGTTAGAAACTAGACTCGAAGATCTTTCATTTGATAGGTTGTGTATCACATAACATCTTATATATATGTGGATATGCTTGTCAAAGTTCGGTCTTGTGCATACTCATTTGAAATTTTAGCCTATCATGTAATTTTTCAACTTGACTTAGACTTAGACCTCTCCTTAGACCCCAAATAACTTGTAATATGACTTATACACTTATTACCATATCCAATTGATATCTATCATATTAATAATCCTTGTTTGCACACAAAATAAAACAATTAGCCTACCTTGGCACCGCGAAATCTTAAATTACTTAGCGAAATTTTCCCGGGCCTTACATGCTCCCCCAGTTAGGATCGTTCATCCTCGAATGAGAATTAGAGTCCGCTCCAAACACTTAAAATAATATATCCCTTTTCTCACATACCTTAAGTCCATAAATTTTGACTAACTCCCAAGCTTTTCTTAAATTTCGGCAGAGTCTACTTTGTAACTAGGCCTATCCATCTGCCAGAGAATCACTGAAATCATCCTAACAATACATCCACAACTAGACAAAGCATATATATATATATATATATATATATATATATATATATATATATATATATATATATATATATATATATAAAATTTT
>MU774965.1:50402-69696 GCA_026770625.1 Nicotiana glauca
ATATATATATATATATATATATATATATATATATATATATATATATATATATATATATATATATATATATATATATATATCAATAACACTAATCATAGCATAACAAGCACTACATTATTATCATGATACTTGGACATGAACTGCATATTTTAAAATCATAACACCTAGAAGGTACCTTTCAAATCAAAACCAATTTCTATACAATCAAGCAAAAAGATTTTTTTTTCACAACACTCTCGGCCTTCAAGGTAGCCTCCTCGACTTAAAAGCTTCGCCATTATACATTCACGGAAACAATCTCAACTCCCAGACTTATCTTACAAGGATGACAAATAGATACCCCTCATAAGCCAATTATCCATTAACTTTACCTTCAGCAGTTTCCACGGGAACTCTACACAAAGTATCTTCAACTTCCTTCTTAGACATAGGCACATGAAAGCACAGGGTACACGGAGTACAATAATTGGAAAACATCTTACTCATAGTTCGGCCTACTTTTTTCAAGATTCCACAAAGCCCAAAGTGGACTACACCTAAAATCTTGAGAACAACTTGCTCACTTTTTTAACTCTAAATATCTATGTCTGACACCGAAATTAAACTCTTGGCGACCTTCAACCATTATTCTAAGATGGGCTAGAATGAATATGACCATAGAGCTTCTACCCAATATGATTGATCATGGAATGATGCTTCCTTTTGACATGCTTGAACTTACACCCTCGATAGATTTACTACGATAGGAACAATGAGGTTCGAGATTGGACTGGAATTATTTAATAATCCATTAACATGCTGAGCAGAGTATTTCATGAGGTCATATACCCTAAGAGATATGAAGCTTACTACTGATAACATTGGCATGATTATTCATTGTGATGACATCATTGATTTGACAAATGAGGCATATAGTTAACTAATATATTGGAAATAGAAATCATTAAGGAGGAATATTCAAGTACTTGACCCTGTCATCTCTTGGAGGGTAGGAAAAATCAATTTACCAAGAACGAGAATACTCTGGCACCTTGCGTGCGATATGAGTTTCAAAATACATGAAGTTGAATTACACTCCTAACATTAACTGACACAAGGAATCTATGCCACAAGCCCATGAGTATGAAAACAAAAGTTGAACACCTATGAGATTATCATAATTCAAATAGTTGAACCCTTCCCGATAATTGTTCCTATATGAGAGAACTAAAGATATGACAACTTGTCTTCCAAATCAATATGCTCATGATATGTGCCAAAATCTGAAAGCATCTAATTTCAGCCTTTCAGGAGTGAAACCACATAGCTAGGACATCTTAATATTAGAATGAGATTATGTATTGGCTAGAGAGAATGAACAATTTGCTATGTGCTAGATGTGTTTCTGCCATAATGACTCCAAATTCGTATTACCATTCCACATCATGGGAAACTACAATACTAGGAACTAAGTGAGCTACTTACTGTGAGACAATTTAGGTGGACAAGAAAGCCATACTGAGATGGGCAAACAATAAGATCTTCCTGTGACGAATTTGTGATAAATCTCGAATTTCTAAGAAACTTTATGCGAACAAGTGACCCCTTTCAATAGACATGTACACATATGATAGGTGTTGGGATATGCTCTCATGTTACTAGACAGTGAAAATACTTTAGGATAATAATCACAAAGGAGTAAAGTGACTGTTTAACCATAGAAGCCATAGAAACTAGAGAGAGAAAGAGTGACTCGAGAAGGATCGTAACACTGGGATGCTTTTCATGGAACTTGACACCACATAGGTAAACTTTATGACGGTGCATGCATAGGCACACGTTAGCAGATGTCATCCATTTGTTTGAAAAGGTTCTGCAAGAAATTAATCAGGT
The DNA here is from genome assembly GCA_026770625.1 of Nicotiana glauca. Classification (NCBI taxonomy): domain Eukaryota; kingdom Viridiplantae; phylum Streptophyta; class Magnoliopsida; order Solanales; family Solanaceae; genus Nicotiana; species Nicotiana glauca. The sequence continues at coordinate 52,275 of MU774965.1, forward strand.
TTAGTCCCTTGTTGAGCATTTAGGAAAGAAAGTATGAAGTATTAATCCTTGATGTATAACTCAATTAAAAGACATAATAATAGAAATCAATTCCTCAAGAGATCGTAAATAAGAGAATTGTGATCAAGAGGCTTCTAGAATAATGTGTCTCGTCCAAAGAGTAGATACATGCAATGTTTTGCGATCCAGCGTTTTGGTTAAGACCATGTTTATGAGAACCCTTCAATATGGGTGCACATATACAACAAGGAAAAATCGTGCGGTGTTCATAACGATATAGCAAGGAGCGATTTACGTGGTAACTCTAGATTGACAGGGCAGTACCTTATTTGATGCCCCTCGACTCCACAAACATGACGTTTTCAAGAGTCATTCAATACGTCCCCAAGTGGCGCTTCCTACAAATCAAACATTCCGGCTTATTGGTACAAACAAACCCTCTTTCGTTTCTTAGGGGCTCTTGCCACATTATCCGGTGGCATGATAACATTAATAGGGACAAGGACACTTCCCTTAGCAACTTGTTATTTCATTCCCTTGCTAACTCGAACCCGTGGGTTACTCATATAGAAAATGAGACATGACGAGGAAATTAGCTAATTGTCCAAGTAGCTTCCTTATTATAGATGTGGTCAACAACACACCGATAAGAAGGACTCTTCTAGACACGGTGCCGAGACATCCTAGGAAACTTTAAAACCTTAGGCTCTAATACCAAGTTTTTAATGCCCCAAAGTCAAGGAGCTCGACCGAGCTCAACCGAGTAAATCCGACTGAGCAAGCCTGTTAGATTTCATTCTACTCAAATTGTTTCATAAATAAAGAGGAGGTGCACTCCATTATTCAAACACTACATAGTTTTCATTAGCAACCTCCATTTCATTTTCGTTAGTAGCTTCATTCACAATTTCCAAAATATTACAAGCTTATAGTTTTAATGAAAAGCATGTTTCTCAAATACCAACATTTCTAGTTAATTTCCAAACATCAAGGACCACCCACAATCTGTCTACGGAGCCTCTAAGTACAACTGAAGAGTAATAAGGAAATGCTGGCAACAAGGCTCCGGCTACACCTCAAAACATGATAAGAAATGAACAAAAGATACATGAGGAACAAAAGGTACAGGACCTGAAGTGAAGTGGGGCTCACCAAGTCAGCTGGAAAGAGAATACCGCTATCGCTGGTCGATGCCACCCACTTTGGAACCACCTGTATCATTTAAAGATACAACGCCCCCAGCAAAAGGGATGTTAGTACCGTCGAATAACACTAGTATGTATAACTAAAAATACTCTTTCAAAATAGAATAAACATATAAGAAAAGAAACCATGGAAACAACAAGTCATAATCAATAATATCAAAATATCAAATTGAAACATAAAAGATTTATGTTAAAGTGCGAAAATGAAATAATACATATATATTTTTGGTTGGGAGATCATTAGCACCGATATAAGTTATACCACCATCTTTGTTAGCACGGAGTCCGATCACGACATGATCTGCTAGGTCGTCTCTTTGGAGACATTCACCACAATCACAATTTCCAGTTTAAATATCTTGTTCCAATTTCTATCATGGTACCGCCATGTGCGCAACATGGCATTTGATCTCCAACCGATCATCTAAGCCGCCTTCCCATATATGCCATGTGGGTTGAATATTTTTTCCAATTCACATTTGTTATCAATTTCATCCTAATTAAGGGGAATAATCACAATTTTAGCAGTATTTCAATTTCATCCCAAATGAGGGGAATAATCACAATTTCACCAGTATTTCAAGTCCATCCAAATGAGGGGAATAATCACAATCCACCCCTACACCGGCACGTGTAGTTTCAGGTGTGGGCCTTGTGACCCGCCCTTCCTGGATTTTGCTAATGATACTCCCAAAATTTTTTTACTTTGATTTGCACCCAAGGTAACATAAAGGTGAATGTATTCATCTCAGAATCTTTCACATTTTATAGATCTTTGTTAATATTTTGAACCTCTCGCAATAACAATATTTCCTTGGCTCTTTGGGCCTTTCACAAGATTTGTTGTTCATGGCACGATGGCCGCACTCTATATTACATACATTCACTTAATTTAAGTTCAAGGATCATCATCAATTACCAACATATAGAGTATTTTAGAAATCATACACCTCAAGTTCATTAGTAATGGAACTTTAAACACAAAGGATTCTTTCCAAAGGAGGGACATACCAACCCATAATAGAAACACACATCAAAGTCATAAACAAGCAATTACACCAATTATTCTTGAATTACTCTTTTCCGATCACAATAATGTACAATTTCAACACCGGAGTATGTAAGAACTCAGATCATATTGGATATATTTATAAGGCAAAGTTTTATCTCAAACAGCTGCTTATGGGCATAAATTGAGTACAAAAACCTTTAGGCCACTCTATTTTTAAAGTCATTTACGGAAAGTAAAGTCAGGGCTAATTTAATTCATTTCAAACATCTTTATAGACTCATACTCTTATGGGAGCGGGCCGTTCGCCTAGGTAGTATAATAGATGTATCTATGGTTCGTGCCATTAGACCTTCGGCAGTGCACATAGTATGATGGGATTGGCCCGTTCTGCGCGACATTTCTATAAAACACTCTTGTCTATCGGGTCGTTCGCCTTGGCAGCGTGGTTCATAATATCTGACAAGAAACCAGTACATCCGTGTGTGTTTTTCTGATTTGAGTTGTGATGATCTATCTGGTGAGGTCCATTCTATATATACTCCGGTTGAGGAGGTAACTGCATACTGAGAGCTTGAGTTAACCATTCATAGGAGGATTGTACCTCGTATTTATATATGTTCATACCGTTTATCTACACTGCCCCATATTTGCTTACTTCTTATTGTATGTGTCTTATTCGACCACTAGTAAGTGTCGATGTCGACCCCTCGTCACTACTTCTTTAGGGTTAGGCTAGATACTTACTGGGTACGTATTGATTTGCGTACACTTAATATACTTATTGTGCAGGTATATATATGTTTCTGATGGTCCTTTGGGTGCAGAGGCGCGGCTATTTTGGGGACTTTATAGTGAGCTGCATTTAACTTGTATTCCATACGGATGTTGTATTATTATTGTACTCCTTAGTGGATGCTCATGCTATCATGACCCAATTTCTCCTATAGGCCGTGATGGTGCCCAACGTTGCTGCTAGGCAAGCCGATAGTGAATTAATCATGCAATTTCTATTTTTAATAAATTTCCAAGTAGTTAAATTCCATTTATTAAGAAAATAAGGAGTAGATAATTTAATAATGTAAAACGAAGACTAATGAATGAGCAAATGCAGTGAAATAATTACTCCAAAACCATTTAGTCTACTCGTATTCCAAGACCTAGTGTCATAAGTGTATGAGCAACAAGTAAAATATTCAAAACTCTAAGTACTGTCTGAAATAAAATAGATAGAAACTAAATGCAAAAGAGAGACTTTGGGTCCTACAGAACGGCTCAGGAAGCAGCTCACCACTAGGCCTCGGGGTATTGGTGATATGCGCTCGTATGACTGCTAGATGCACCTGCCTCAGATCTTGCACGATTAGTACAGAAGTGTAGCGTGAGTACAAAAATAACATATACCTAGTAAGTATCCAGTCTAACCTCGAAGAAGTAGTGACGAGTGATCAATTTCGACACTTACTACGGCCAATGATACAATACAGAAATTCTAATAGGCATGGAGTACTTGAATAACAACAATAATAATAACATGATAACTACTTCGACAGTTGTAGGCCATTAAATAAATTATAATCTTTTAGGGAACAAAAGTAATATCAAGTGTATTTGAGCTCCGATCATTATCACGCACGATCTAGCCGAGGTCATACGGCCCGATCTAGAATAATGTGTACACTGCTGAGGGCCGAACGACACAAACCATAGATGCATCTATTCTACTGCTGAGGCGTTTGGCCCACTCCATAAGTAAGAGAGGATACTACATGAACATATGATTTAAAAACTATTACAAGATTAATACATAAGGAAGCTCAATTTCTATTAGCAATCAAGTAACCTGCCAAAACTCAAGTAAGTGAAATTCAATCTTTTACAACTCCTTTATCAAGTTCCAATATAATTAGGCACTTTAATTAACAAGTAGGGTGCAAACATTACAAGCATATCATGATTTGGGTCCTAAACAACCCGGACATAAGAATAATTAGTAGCACATAGACTCTCGTCACCTCGTGCATACGTAGCCTCCCACAATTAGAAGCAAATAGTAATTTAAATCACCTATAGGGTAAATTATCTCTTACAAGATTAGTCAAGAGACTTAGCTTGCCTCAAAGCTCACTTTTCGGCCCACAAATTCGCTCTAAAACCTCAACTCGGTGTCGAACAATCCGAAACTAGTCAAATATTACATAAATTAATCAATACATGTTCAAAATCATTTACCTATTAGAGTAATTACCCAACACAACTTGGAAGATTTCTAAAATTCACCCCCGGGCCCACATGCCTGGATTCCAAAAATTGTCGAAGATAAATGTTACCCATAACCTTCGATCTCAGGTATGTAATTTTCATCGAATTCCATAATCATTTTCATGGTTAAATCCCACTTTTAACCTAGGTTTTTCAACTAAACCAATAATTTTCACAATTTTACATTTTAAAATCTACCCATAATCTATGTATTAAACTTACATTAGGTAGGAATTACTTCAATTAATAGCTAGGTTGAAACCCCTCTCTACAAATATCCAAAATCGCACAAGAAGCTAAATAAATGAACCTAAAAGGGCCTAAGTCCCATTTATAAAATGTTTCTGCCCAAGGGTCCTTATACGCGATCGCGTCCAAGATCTCCCAATCGTGAAAGCTAAATTGAGGAGCCCAGGAAAAAGCCTCTACGTGAACGCGAGACGACCTATTCAAAAGCGGTGCACTGGGCCGCCTACTCCTCGCGAATATGCGGCCCAACACGCGAACACAGGCAACTGGGTTGCCTAGGCCCAGGACCAGGATTCTACGCGAACCATGCATGCGAAACGCGAATGGAAAGGGCAAAAGCCTCAGTCCCTAAATCCTTCATCGCGAACGCAAGGGTCTTTCTGCGTTCGCGAAGAAGGAAAGTAAAATAGAAAATCTGGTTTTTTTCAATTTAACTCCGGGCGGTCCGAAGCACATCCGAGCCACTCGGGACCCCGTCCAAATGCACCAACAAGTGTATAAACATAATACAGACCTTCTCGAACTCTCGAAATGTGTAAAACAACAACGAAACTAAGAATCTCACCACAAAACCAAATTGAATCAAATTATGAATTTCAAGTTTCCAATTTGCTCCGAATGCGCCAAATCATACTTAGACTACTCGGAATGACACCAAATTTTACATGTAAGCCTTAAATCACCATATGGAACTATTACCAGGCTCAGAATCCCAAACGGACCTCGATAACACCAAAAACTACTTCAAACCAAATTTAAAAAACTTCAAAACCTTCAATGTGTCAACTTTCAGTATTAAACACCGAAATGCTCCCGGGTCATCAAAAACCCGATCCGAACATATGCCTAAGTCCAAAATCATCATATGTACCTATTGGGACAGTCAAATCCCAATTCCGAGGTCGATTACTCAAAATGTTGACTCAAGTCAAACTTAGCCATTTTTAGCCAATATTAAGGAACGAAGTGTTCTGATTTCAACTTGAACCCTTCCGAACCCAAACTAGCCATCCCCGCAAGTCATAAAATAGTAAAAACACATACGGGGAGTCTTATTTAAGGGAACGGGGACCTAAAAAAGCTAAATGACCAGTATGGTCGTTACATTCTCCACCTCTTAAACAAACTTTCATCCTCATACGGGTCTAGAATCATATCTGGAGTGCCGAATAAGTGTGGATATATGATCCGCATGTCCTCCTCGATCTCCCAAGTTGCCTCCTCGATTGGTTGACCCCTCCACTAAACCTTTACTGTAGAAATTTTCTTGGACCTCAACTAGCAAACATGTCTATCAACAATAGCAATTGGCTCCTCCTCATAATCCAAGCTCTCATCTAACTGAACCGTGATGTAGTCTAACACATACGACCTGTCGGCATGATAACTTTGGAGCATAGACACGTGGAAAATCGGATGGACTCCCGATAGACTGGGAGGAAAATCAAGCTCATAATAAACCTCCCCAACTCATCTCAACACCTCAAATGGACCTATAAACTTTGGGCTTAACTTTCCCTTTTTTATGAACCTCACGATTTACTTCATCGGCGAGACTTTCAAGAGAACCTTCTCGCCTACCATAAATGATAAATTACGTGCCTTCTGATCCGCGCAAATCTTTTGTCTAGACTGTGTTATGCAAAGTCACTCCTGAATAAACTTTACATTTTCAAGGCATCCTTCACCAAATCAGTACCATATAACTTAACCTCTCCGGGCTCAAACCATCCGATGGGCGAACGACATCGCCGACTATATAAAGCCTCAAATAGAGCCATGTTGATGTTGGACTAATAACTTTTATTGTAAGTAAACTTGACCAAAAGCAAGAATCGATCCCACTACCCTCCGAAATCAATAACACGTGTTCTAAGCATATCCTCCAAGATCTGAACTGTCCTCTCCGATTGCCCATTGATCTGCAGGTGAAAAGTTATGATGAGCTCTACCCGAGTCCCCAACCTACTCTGTACTGATCTCCATAAATGCGAAGTAAATTGCAGACCCCTATCTGATATGATAGAAACAGGCACACGGTGCAACCGAATAATCTCCTAAATTTAAATCTGGGCCAACATCTCTGACGAATACGTAGTAACCACCGGAATGAAGTGTGCCGATTTGGTAAACCTGTCGACAATAACCCAAACTGCATCAAATTTCCTCAAGTTCTACGACAACCCAACTACAAAGTCCATGATGCGCTTCCATTTCCACTATGGTATAGTCATCTGCTGGAGTAGGCCACCTAACCTCTTGTGCTCACACTTAACCTGCTGCCAATTTAGATATCTCGCCACATACTCGACTATGTCCTTCTTCAAACCACGCCGCCAATAATATTGCCTCAGTTCATGATACCTCTTCGTAGCACCTTGATGAATAGAATACCGAGAACTGTGTGCCTCTTCTAGAATCTTTTCCCACAACCCATCAACATTAGGAACACATAGATGACCCTCTAGCCGTAGAATACCATCCTCACTGATAGTTACCTCCTTGTCACCATCCTGTAGTATTTTCTCCCTAAGAACCAATAAGTGCGGATCATCAAACTGATGAGCCTTGATCTGCTCGGATAATGAAGACTAGGCGACGATGCATGCAAGAACTCACTTGGGCTCTGAAATATCAAACCTCACAAGTTTGTTAGCAAAGGAATGAATTTCCAAAGCTAATGGTCTCTCCTCCATTACAATGAATGCCCAACTACCCATACTCTCCACCTTTCTGCTCAAGGCATCCGCAACCACATTCACATTGCACAAATGATAAAGGATGTTAATATCATAGTCTTTTAGTAACCCAAGCCACCTGCGCTATCTCAAATTGAAATCTCTCTGCTTGAACAAATGTTGCAAGATGCGATGATCGGTGTAAACCTCATAGGATACCTCATAAAGATAATGCCTCCAGATCTTAAGATCATGAACTATTGCGACCAACTCCCAATCATGCACGTGTAATTCTTCTCGTGGAGTTTCAGCTAACGTAAAGCATATGCAATAACTCTCTCCTCCTGCATCAATACACAACCCAGGACAATGCGTGAAGCGCCGCAATACACAATATACATCCCTGATCCGGAAGGCAACACTAGAACTGGTGTCACAGTCAAAGCTATTGAGCTTCTGAAAGCTCACCTCACAATCATCGGACCACCAGAACGGAGCACCCTTCTAGTTTAATATAGTTAAATGTGTGCTGCTATAGATGAGACGCCCTCTACAAATCTACGATAATAACCTGCTAACCCCAAGAAGCTCCTAATATAAGTCGCTGTGGTAGGACAAGGCCAACTCTAAACTACATCAATCTTCTTGGGACTTTGAGAGCTCGGATTGAGGCGGAATTTTTGGAGATTTTTAGAGAAAATATTCGGGTAAGAATTGTTGACTCCTTTTTTTTAGTATATTCCACTAATCTATCATTAATTTCTTCATTTAATTAAAAATTTAGGTTGAGAAATTGGGGGTGGGGAGGTATAAAATTCTTAGATCGAATTTTGAGGTTTTGATCGAGGTTTTGGTATCAGATTTGAGTAATTTTTGTATGGGTGGACTCGTGGTTGAATGGGTGTTCGGATTTTTTGACTTTTACCTAATTCCAAGACGTAGGCCCAGGTAGAAGTTTTAGAGAAATTTTCTAATTCCTTGCTAAAGTCATAATTTCATTATTTAGATTAGTTTTTTATAGTTATATTTATAGTATGTAATTGCTTTTTTCTAGATTTGGGTCATTTGGAGTTGGAAAGTCGAGGGAAAGGCATTCTTATTGGTTGATTGAGCGAGGTTTGAGGCATGTCACTTGTCTTACCTTGTGTGGGAGAAATCCCCTTGGGATTTGGTACTGTTGTAACAATTTGTGATATGTGAGTGTAGTGTACGGGAGGTGACGAGTGCGTACACGGGCTAAATATTGAAATTCTGGTCTTCGCTAAGTAGTTTCTTTTTTATGCCTTAATTGAGTTACTTTAGCATGTGTAGTCATCATGTTTAGCCTTATTTCACATGTCTATATGTCTCATATATTAATTGCACTTTGTACAACATGCTTAGTTGAATTACTTGCTTCTTTGATTCAGTATTCATTCTTTAACTGTAGGATTCTTGCTTGTAATATCATTGTTTCCTTTACTACGTGTTAACTTTCATGATTCTTGTTGAGATGACTATTTGGTTGTGGCACGAGGTTTTTTTTATGCGGAGTGTTATTTGGCACAAGGTTTCTTCCACGTGGAGTGTTATTTGACACGAGGTTTCTTCTGTGTAGAGTGTTATTTGGCATGAGGTTTTTGCCGTGCAGAGTGTTATTGTGGCACGAGATTTCTGCCGTCTGGATTGTTGTGGCACAAGGTTTCTGCCGTACGGTTACTATTTTCCTCTATTTGCTGCATTTTTTGTTGTTGTTGTTGTTGTTCCTTAACTTGTAAGATATTTGTTCCCTTACGTGTTGTAATTATCTTTTTGTTTTTCGTGTTGTTGCTTTTCCAATACATTCTTATTATTTAATTAACCTGCCATTCATTTTTATCATTTTGCCTTCTGCCTTATTTCATATTCTAGTAGGGCCCTGAACCGACCTCGTCACTACTCTACAACGGTTAGGTTTGGCACTTACTGGGTACCGTACTGGTGTATTCATACTACAGTTCTGCACATGTTTTTGTGCAGAGATAAGTACCTCTTATCACCCTTGATACTAGAGCGTTTGTGATGACCCAAATGGGCATCACTTATTTTAAACTAAATTCTATGTGTACGAGGCTTTGAAAACCTCATTTAGAGTCGCCTTGATTTGCATGCACAGACCGGGCACGTAGCCGAAAAGCTTAAATATGAAAATTTGTGAAAAATGATAAGTTTTGATTATAATATGAGTTAATTTGCCTTCGGTCAATATTTTGGGTAAATGGACCCGGACCCGTGATTTGACGGTCCTGGAGGGTCCGTAGGAAAATACGGGACTTGGGAGTATGCTTGGAATCTAATTCCGAGAAATAAATTTTTAAGTAAAATTATTTTCTGAAATTGTTTAAGGAAATTTGAAAAGAAATCTGATTAGAACATAATGGTATCGGGCCCGTATTTTGGTTCAGGCACCTGGTACAGGTCTTAAATATGGTTTAAGTCATTTTTGTAAAGTTTGGTTGAAAATGGATGTCGTTTGACGTGACTCGGACCTAAATTGGAAAATTTGATGTTTTGAGACGTTTGAAAGAATTTATGAATTTTGAGGTTTAATTCGATGTTTATGATGTTATTTTGGCGATTTGATCGCACGAATAAGTCCATAGGATATTTTTGAGGTTGTGTGTATATTTGGTTTGGAGCCCCGAGGGGTCGGGCGAGTTCTGGATAGGCCACAGGTGCATTTTTAACTTTGAAAATTTCCTGGTGTTTCAGACCTGCAGGCTTCGCATTTCTCGCAAATGCTATCGCAAAAGCGAGAGGTGACCTGGGCAGCTTCCTTTGCAAATGTGAAGTCTATGTCACAAATACGACACTCGCTGAAATCCTCTATGATCGCAAATGCGAGGATCCCCTTCGCAAATGCGATGTACGCTGGGATGGCTTGAAGTCGCAAATGCGACTATTTGTTCGCAAATGCCAAAAAGCCCAGACTTCCTAAGAGTTCGCAAATGCGAACAAAGTTTCAAAATTCCCATATCTACAGAGGTCGGGGTTCGCAATTACGAACCCCTATTCGCATTTCCCATAACTTAGACCTACATTTTTTATTCTTAGTCGATTTTGAACCACTTTTAACATCTTTTCAAACCACAAATTCCTTTGGGAAATTTTCCAAGAATAAATCTTCTTCCAAATCGATTGTAAGTTAGTTTTACTCATTTCCTTCAATCACTAACATCATTTAACATGATTTCAACTTAAAATTAAAGATTTTCACGGGGAAAATTGGCTGTTTTGGGTAGAACCTAGGTTTTTCAAAAATTGGGGATTTGGACCACAATTTGAGGTACGATTTCAAAACAAATTATATATTTGGGTTCGTGGGGGAATGGGTAATTGAGTTTTGGTTCGAACCTCGGGCTTTGACCAAGTGGGCCCGGGGGCGATTTTTGACTTTTTGGGCAAAACTTTCGGAAATTTGTTTTATGCATTCCAATTGATTCATTTAGTGTCTATTGATGTAATTAAGTAACTTGTGACTAGATTCGAGCAGGTTGGTGGTGGAATCAAGGGGTAAAGCCATAATTGAGACTTGAGTTGTGTTCGAGGCATCAAGGTAAGTGCCCGATCTAACCCTAGCTTGAGGGATTAGGAGTTGAGTCATAATTGATATTTGATACTTGTTGAGTATGACGTATAAGCATGGTGACGAGTATCTATACGATGGTCTCAAGCATGACCGTGGGTCTTAAATTGATAGTTGTTATGTTCTTAAATCACATTTCGGATGCCTTAATTGATGACTCTTGATATTGAGTAAAGATTTAGTTTATTCTCGTGGAATTTATTTATTCTTGAGTATTGGTATTAATTGAGCCGAGTAGGAGTTGAGCTAGGATTGGTTATAGCTGATTCTCCGTTGCTGGGATGGTTGATTTGATATTGTTGTTCCCTTGTCAGGAAATTGCTATGTTTCTTTGTTCCCTTGCCAGGATTTTATTGTGCTACTGTGTTGGATTGGAATGAGAGTGGTTGGTAAGCCTACCACAAGTTATTGATGAAATAGGAGCGGGTGGTACTCCTACCACGAGTCATTGATGAAATGGGAGCGGGTGGTACACCTACCATAAATTATAATAAAATGGGAACGGGTCGCACGCCTACAATAAGTTATAGTGAAATAGGAGCGGGTGGTATGCCTACCACGAGTTATGATGAAATAGGAGCAGGTGGTATGCCTACCACGAGATTTGATAAAATGGGAGCGGGTGGTATGCCTACCACAAGATATGAGAAATGGGATCGGGTTGCACGCCTGCAACGAGATGTGTACTAGAAGTGAAATTTGTCTTTATTTTTCCTTATCCGTGTTAGAGTTGATTTGCTGATTTCCTTATTATTCTCTTGAGGATCTGTATTATCTGCTATCCCCAAAGCGTGATCCCCTCCCTAGCTTTAACTTGTTTGTTTTCGTCTTCTTTTTCGTTGTGTATATATATATAACTGCACAGGTTTATCTGGAGTCTAGTCCTAGCCTCGTCACTACCTCGCTGGGGTTAGGCCATGCACTTACCAGCACATGGGGTCGGTTGTGCTGATACTACACTCTGCACTTATGTGTAGATACCGGAGTAGCATTTGGTCATCAGCAGTAGATCGGGAGCCATCCTTCAGTCCATCGAGACTCCGAGGTAGCCCTGCTAGCATCCGCAGGCCCGACATCTCTTCTATCAGTTTTTATGTTCTATTGTCATTTGTACTCGAGACAAACTATGTTCTTTTCTTTTAAACACTTATTTTTAGCAATCCTAGATAGTCCATGGATGTTGTGACACCAGGTTCTGGTTAGAGGCATGTGTTGATCTTCAGGATATTTTGGTTTTATATTTTATTTAAGACTTCCGCTAAATTTTATATTCTGTTGTTATTTAATTATTTATTCCTTGTTAATTTAACTTGTTAAAAAGGAATTAAAAACAAAAGAGTTTAAGGATTTTGAGTTTGTGGCTTGCCTAGCTTCTACGAGTAGGCGTCATCACTACTCTCGAGGGAGGAAAATCTGGGTCGTGACAAGTTGGTATCAGAGCTCTAGGTTACATAGGTCTCACAATTCACGGACAAGCTTAGTAGAGTATGAGGGATCGGTACGGAGACGTCGGTTCGAAAGTTTTTGTTTGAAAGATTTATATTCGAAAAATTTATATTAGAAAGACTTATATTTGAAGAACTTGAATAATTAGTTGTACTTGTGTTCCTTATTTGTTTGAGTAATATTTACGGTGTTCTTTCTGCCTCGATGTTCATATCCCTGATTGATTCTTGTTGCCATAATTGCTATTTGTTTTTCATTATTATCCTATACTGCTATGTTTCACAAGTTATTTGACTAGTGAGTGTCTTGATTGTACCTCTTCACTACTCTACCAAGGTTAGTCTTGATACTTACTGGGTACCGACTGTGGTGTACTTATACTACACTTCTGCATATTTTTTTGCAGAGGCAGGTGTTGGAGACATCAGACTCAGGAAGTGTTAGTGTGTTGATCGATTCAAGGTAGAGCTACTTGGTCTTCACAGATCCTTGAAGTCTTTTTATTGTACTGTCAATTATTATTCAAAGAGTATTGGATATTTTATCCTTGAGATCATTTCATGTATTCAGTTAGAGTTCGTGATTCAGTATTAGTAGATACTTGTTGAGTACGACGTATAGGCATGGTGATGAGTATCTATACGATGGTTTCAAGCATGACCGTGGGTCTTAAATTGATAGTTGTTGTGTTCTTAAATTACATTTCGGATGCCTTAATTGATGACTCTTGATATTGAGTAAAGATTAGTTTATTCTCGTGGACTTTATTTATGCTTGAGTATTGGTATTAATTGAGCCGAGTAGGAATTGAGCCGAGTAAAGATTTAGTGTGTTGATATTGATATTATCAAGCATCTTCTTCTCTTGCCCTTAGCACACGCTATTAGCGCATTCCGTATGCGGATTATACTTTTTCCTCTAAATTTTTATGCTTTTCCTCTGTAATCCTTCTTACCTTTACTCTTTTTTCTTTTAAAAGTTTTATTCTTTGGTTTGATATTTGGCCATGGATTATCTCTAATATATAAAATTACGTGCAACTTTTCTAGGAAAAGAGCATGAGGAACAAAGAAAGTCGAAGGAAGTTGAGTATGCCGTACACATCAGGAAGAAAAAGTGATTCTCAAATTATATATGATGTATGCCATATTTACTATAAGCTTTCTGCAATTTATATATCAATAATTATTTTCTTGAATATATTTGTTATAAATTTTTTACTATTTAAACAGATGAAGAAGAAGAATGGTGTAAAACCAAGTCGTATCGAGGTATTCAAAGAAACACATACGAGAAAGAATAAACAACCAGTAAATGAGATAATTGATGAAACTATGGTAAATTCCCATTCTTTATGAATATGAATTACTTTCTTTCCAATATAAAATTTTATTAACTTTGTACTGTTTTACCTTTTCTTTTCAAAAGAAAGAAATGGATGAACTTGCTAAGGTGTATCCCGAGTTAAATATCCCAGGAGATGCTTCTAATGATGTGTATGCACATATTATGGGACCAGACACTCATAGAAATGTTTGAACTTTAGGAAAAGGAGCAGCTCCAAGTTTGTTTATGGCCCTACATAAAAGCGATCCCAGGTTGAGCAAAGAGATTTTGATAGAAGGGTTGAGATAGAAGTTGAAAAAGCTACCTCCGCTATGCGAATTGCAATGGAAGAAAAATTGTCTGAAGAAAAAGAAGAAATAAAAGTGACTGAGAAAAAGTTATTTGAAGCAAAAGAAGAAATAAAAGCGTTGGGGGAAAAATGTTAGAAGCATCAAAGGATATGGATGCAAAAATAGAGGATAAAGTAAAGCTGGGTATACATGCATATCTAGAATCATTGGGTATTACTATTGTCTCAATTAAGAAATTATCTAGTGATGTGCAGGTAAAAAATATTGTGCTCTTTAGCAAAAATTTATTGTATTTAAGATAATCTTGTAATTTAGTTTTCTTTTAATTGTAGCAATCTTTCTCTTTTGTGATAGGTTTCTGATAACTCAATGGACGATCACCAAGAATCACTGTCACCCGTTTCACTTGTTCACACAAAGATGGTGAGTTCGTAAACTCATTTTAACTAAACCATTTTCTGCATACATTCGAAGAGTATAGTTTTAACTATGTCAATTTTAACTTTTGTTACGTAAAGCTTCAAAATAGCATTTTAAAGTATAGGGACTATTTTAGAGTAAAAAGGTTTATGAGTATGTCCTCTCAAGGATGGAGTTCCATTTTTTGTTAATTGATAAGATTCCCATCAAGCATGATTTTACCCTCCTACATAAGGTACTTAGCCTTTTGTACAACCTGGAAGATTTTCCTGCTTTACAAGAATTTAAAGGTGCTCATCTACATGCACAAAACTGTCTTAGTGAGTTGATCCAAGTGGTAGCATTCTGCATATGTTTGCTTTTACACTTTTGGCCGGGATCAGAAAAGTAAAGGCAGGTTAGGGAAGTAAAAAAATGATATGTAGGAGACATTCCCTGTTATGATGTCCTATTTGATTCATGTGTAACTTTTTAGGAATTGCCCTTCCACAGCAACACACATACAGCAACCCCTGTTAGCCAAGGTAGAAGGACCAACATTTAAATGCTAAATTATTTTCTCACTGAAGGCCTATCTTGTTCGTGACTAACTGTTATATCAATTTCTGTTATGTAAAAATGCTACAAGCACTAATGAAGTGATGCTTAATCTGTCTAAGTTTTCTCCTTCTAATAGCCAATTTTATGTCATATTCTACAAAGCAGAAATACCTATTTGTGTGAATGATTTATTCTTTGGCCTAAGCTTTTAGGATTACCTATTTAAGAAAATAGTTAATGGCTTGGATATAGTATTCATTCTAATCAGCAAGTTACTTGGCATAATCACTTCTTTGTTTGATCTTTCACAAACTAGTTCGTCGTTATCAGATGTTGGTTTTTTCTAATCAGCAAGTTACTTGGCATAATCACTTCTGTGTTTTTATGTCTTTTATTCATAATTTTTAAGTTGTAAATTTTATAAACTACCAGAGTAAGCAATCTAATATTTCTTTTCAGGTTAACATAATCAAGAAGATTAGAGTTAGTGAAGTTGGCACAAAGAAAAAGAAGCGGGTAAGTTTGAAAAAATTACAAGGTTCTTGTTCCTCCTTTTAAAGGGAGAAACCCTTCATGTTATAGTTTGTAAAACTTATATAACATTCATTAGTTTTTATCTCAATATACAATTTACGGAAACTAATATTTCAGAATTCAACCCTCCCCTCTCCCACCTTGTTTCTACCTCAGTCTTGAAGAAAAATAAAAACTAAAAGAGTAGGGAATGATTTTCTTAAGTGCAAGATGAATTGAGAATAGCTGAACATTTTCTTTTCCTTGGCAAAGGGTGAAATTGTCTTTTGTACTGGACACCATTTTTCTAGTACAAGATGATTTTTTTATGTTGTCTGTTTCTTTCCCTTTTCAGTTGCTAGTATTACATTCATTATCTATTTGTTTCTATGTTAGAATATGAATATGTTATTATTTTTGGTATTCCAATTGTTTTAGAGGAGGAAAAAATTCACTTTATTATAAATGGATAATTCTTTTTTTTTCTTTGTGACCTCTTGTGCATAATTCTTGAAGGAAGTGATGTCAATTACTTGCAGTGAAAAGTTTGACTGTGGATAATTGGTTTTATAGGATTTAGTCTAGAAGTTGAGGAAAATTAATTTGAATTAGGAGTATGTCACGACCCCAATCCCGGTCGTGATGGCGCCCAACACAACTGTTAGGCAAGCCAGACCATTTACACTCTCGACCCGAGCATGAAGCTCAAAACCAGTTATTTGAATATCGGAATAACACCGAATACACTCCCAAAGACCTGGGGGTCATGAGTTTAGAGCCTCTAACAATACAGTGTGGCAAGACTCCAAATAATACAATGTCTCAAAACTTCGGAAAGATAATAAAAGGGATAGGGGAGGAGTCGGGTCCTGCGGACGTCAGGCAGCTATCTTAACAACTCCGGATAAACTCTGAAATCAGCAAAAACTCAGCTAAACTCCCGAGGTACCTGGATCTGCACACATGGTGCAGGGAGTAAAGTGAGTACTTCCAACTCCGTGGTAATAAGTGTAAATAATAACTGAGCGGTAAGAAATCACGTAAGAACACTCCATCATGCTATATTGTACAGTACAACCTTTTGAACAAAATAGTAAAACCGTGAAAATACTTTAGAAACATCTAGCTCAGTTTAAAATCTCTTTTGAAAACATTCTTTTTCCAATAGTAAGCATATGAATGCGATATCAGCTAGTGCAAGTCTGCACACAAGTCAGCCCCTCGGGCACAACACTCTATTTACAAATAATACCAGGGTATCTGGTACACAGTGCAAGAAATAGCATGGATGTCAATGATATGAGAGTGCTAAATTTCATGCCACGCAGTACAAACAGGAATCAATGCGTGAATGCAATGCAATGCACATGACCGCTGCGGTGTACAGCCCGATCCATTTGGGTACCCGCGCTCACTGTGGGGGTTCAGACTCCGGAGGGGCTCTTACAGCCCAAGCACACTATCATCATAGCATTCGCTACGGCGTGCATCCCGATCCACACTCAGTCCAGATATATGCATATAAGCCACACAAGCACAATCAAGTTATCATTTCCAGTTACAATTATTAGGAATTATAGATTAAGTGTTTAAAACTTTAAAAATTTACTAATCATTTCGAAACAGTGTTTAACTCAGGACTGATATCATGAAAATATGCTAAGCATCATGGAAACAATAATAATAATCCCTAAGGGATCCAAATAATCGGCACGAAGCCCAAAACATGGCAATCAACACAAATCATGATAACATCAAGTAGTTTTCAGTGAATCACACAGTAAAACAACCGGGACGGACCAAGTCACAATCCCCAACGGTGCTCTACCCCACGCTCATACCTGGCGTGAAAGTCACCA
>MU774968.1:2879-20915 GCA_026770625.1 Nicotiana glauca
TAATTTAGTTAAGACATGAATTTGAACTAATTTCGTGAATTAGGCATTAAGGCATGATTTGAGTTCAAACAAGGCTAGATAAAGTTTAAGTTTAATAAACTTTCAAATAAGCATTAGTGATTAAGGTTAATTCTAGTTTCAAATATTTGTAAATAATTAATTCCAACGGTTCAATTCATCTAACAATGTGGGTTTAAATTAGTGATAGGATAATTAGTTTTTTTTTTGAATATGTTATTTGTCAATTCCATATTTTACTTATAATTTTAATTTTAGTAATATTTTTTTTAGTCGCAAGCTAGTAACTAATAAATGATGGCCTTCTCAAGCATGTAATTAACTAGGATTTTTCTCTCTTATTTTAGAGACAAACTTAAAAATAGAAAAATGTAGTCACTTTAGGATTATCCTTTTAAAATAAATGAGACGAGCCTCGCCCAATAAAATACAAGATTGTGGGGCCCTCAATAAAGGTTTAAAAATATTTAGAAAATCGGGAAGGGACGTTTGGTGAATTTCACGGCCTTACCCAAAATAATGACACGCTAGTCGCTTTAGGCGCGCCTTGAATAAATTACTTTCTTAAACTCGGGTACACATTTATGTGACCCAAATCCAAATCTTAACGGAGTCGAAATGTGTTGATAACCACGGGTACATTGATTGTGATGTGGTTTGAGATACGTTTTCACGACGTTGTAATTCTCTGTAAAATAATAATAATAAAAATAATAAAAGCGGCTAAAAGTTAAAATTTGCACATTAGTTACAACATGTTTTAAAATCAGATAAATAAGCCGAATATGACAGTTGAGCGACCGTGCTAGAACCACGGAACTCGGGAATGCCTAACACCTTCTCCCGGGTTAATAGAATTCCTTATCCGGATTTCTGGTGCGCGGACTGTTAACAGAGTCAATCTATTCCTCGATTTGGGATTCAACCGGTGACTTGGGACACCATAAATCTCCCAAGTGGTGACTCTGAATTAAATAAACAAATCCCGTTTCGATTATCCTTTAATTGAAAAAACTCCCTTTGCACCGTCGAGGGTGCCGGAAAAAGGAGGTGTGACACCTTTTATAGGTCTTGTGCATCATTCCTTACTGCTCAAGCTGGGGGGTTCAGTCACCCTCCACCTTGAAGGGGGGTGTTGGAGTTAAGAATGACCATAATATCCTTGCTGAGGCACACCCTACATAAACTGAAGTCCAATTGTTGATATTGTATTTATTTTGTATTTTGTAATTGTAATCAGCCTTCTTTAATGAGGCCCATTTTTGTATTCTTGGTTAGCTCGCCCAATTTGGGATATATTAGATTAGAGGATTTCTTCTAGAAGGGATTATTCATTTTCTTTCTATTGAACAACTTATGAAATGAGAAATCCGGCTTCTCTTCTCTCTCACTATTCCTTCAATTTCTCAGTGTAGATTTCAATCAGTCCATGGAAATCAATGTTTTCACATAGTTCTAGCTAGCTAATTGGTGTCGTTTGTGTAGTTTCTTTATTTTCATTGTTCCTGCTTTTTTAGATCAAGAGATTTTACATATTTCAAGATAATTTTCTTTCATACGATTTTAAGTCTACAACATTCCCTTTTAGCTCACACACCAAATCGCACCAATAGAACGGTGATGGAGCCACGTGCACCAAAGAAAATATAAAACGATACCCCTTCGCCGAAAAATTATAATATATAGTTCGATAATTTTTTTTAAAATATGTATATATACTATATAGTGATACCCTTGGACTTCTTAGTGAGTTTAATTCTTTATATTTTGACCCCCTTAATAAAAATTCTAACTATTTATTGTTATGAGGGATAGAAGTGCATTAAGTAGTTATTTGAGGGACTAAAGTGTAAAGGTCTAAGAATAGTAGTTGTAAGCGGTTACTACTATATAAAAGTGACCACCTACTGTAATGAGCTAATTAAGCTCTTAAAATATTTTTCAGCATAATCACAATCCTCTCATCTCTTCTTTATCATCCTCTTCCTCCATTTCTATTGCATGTGTGAATTAGCATAGATTTCATCATGGTATCAGAGCGGGGATCATAGATCCATCGGAATTAGAAAGAAATTTGTAGAATCGAAGCTTGACTATAGCTCAACAGAGCTCCGATCTGCTTCAGCCATGGCCAGAAATGAAGTTGCTTCACTGGACCATAACCATCCGCTGTTTCTACAACCCTCAGATGCTCCTGGACTTGTTCTAATACCGCTCAAACTCACAGGGATAGACAATTATGCGCGGTGGAGCAGGGCAATGAAATTGGCACTCCGGGGAAAGGGTAAGCTGGGATTTGTAGATGGAGAGTGTGTAAAAAGCACATATAGAGGCGAATTGGCAGAGCAATGGGAAAATATAATGCAATAGTTTTGTCGTGGATCGGGAGTACTGTATCGAACGAGCTGATGCCAAGAATTGTTTATGCTTCAAATGCGAGAAAGGTATGGAGTGATTTCCAGGAGAGGTTTGATAGATCAGATCTTACTAGAATCTATCATCTCCAGACAGTTATAGCGACATTGAGACACGTTACTGACTCTGTGACTTCGTATTTTTCAAAAATTAAGGATTTGTGGGATGAATTAGATGTGTTAGAGCCTATCGCTTCGTGTGACTATGAAGAAGCTAGACCTTTAATTGAATATTTAAGATCAAAACGTGTACTACAGTTCCTAATGGGTTTAAATGAAACCTACAGTAACATAAGGAGTAATGTACTAGCAAAAAGACATGTTGTGACTGTTAATGAATCCTATGCAATAGTTACTCATGAAGAAAGCCAATGAGCCCTAGGAGTGATTGATTCACATAAGGAACCACTTAATATGTTAGCAGGAAAAGGTCCAGATTTTAGAGGTAGAAGGCCAGGAATCATTTGTGAGCATTGTGGCTACAAAGGTCACCATAAGGAGAATTGCTTTAAGATAATTGGTTATCCAGCTGATTTCAAAAGCAAGAAGAAAACTCAGACCGGAGGAGGAAAGATCTATACAAACAATGTGAATGTAAACAATGAGGAAAATAAGGTAGCAACTGTTCAGGTGCAAGGAAATGGACAATTCTTCACTGAAGAACAATACAAACAACTTGTTCAACTCTTGACAAAACCAGCAACCCCAGAATGTTCTACTACCATGACATGTATAATCTCCTTATTGGCAAATGCAGGTATGTGTGATTTTGATTGGGTAATAGATACAAGAGCAACTCATCATGTCACATATACTAAGGATATTCTGAATAATATGAGAAGAACTGATGATCAAGGAAGGAGTGAGGTGCAATTACCCACAGAAAATAAGGCACAAATAACTCACACAGGGGAAACATCTATATTGGGAAATAAGACAGTTAAAAATGTCCTATATGTACCAGATTTTAAATTCAATCTGTTATCTGTGACAAAGCTTACCAAAGATCTTAGATGTTCAGTCACATTTTTTCTTGATTTCTATATGTTTCAGGATCTTTACAGTGGCAGGGTGATGGGGATTGGTAGAGAGCACAATGGACTATACTTACTGAAGGAGAATATAACAATAGTTGTAGCAGGTTTCTTGGTGAATAAAGAAGTTGAAAGTAAACTCTGGCACTTGAGATTAGGCCATGCATCCTTGAAGTCAATGCAGCGTATCCCAGAGTTGAGGAATAAGATAGACATGCAGATGCAAGAAAACTGTAATGTGTGTCCATTAGCAAGACATTGCAGGGTAAAATTCCCTTCAAGTAATAATAGCTCAGACTGTTCCTTTCAGCTCATCCATCTAGATGTTTGGGGACCTCATAAGATGCCCACTTATGATAGAAAACATTACGTTGTTACCATTATAGATGATTATAGTAGATATACATGGGTATGCCTGATTCAATCAAAATGTGAAGTGCTAATTGTAATAAAGAACTTTCTTGCTATGTTAAAGAACCAATTTGGTGTTACTGTGAAAGTGTTGAGGTCTGACAATGGTAGTGAATTTTTTAATTCTCAATGCAATGAATTGCTAGAATCTCTAGGAATTATACATCAAAGTAGTTGTCCATATACACCTCAGCAGAATGGTACAGTGGAGAGGAAGCACAGGCATATACTAGAAGTTGCAAGGGCACTAATGTTTCAGAGTTTAGTGCCAATGAAATTTTGGGGTGATTGTGTGAGGACAACAGCATACTTGATTAACAAACTGCCCACAAGGGTGTTACAAGGGAAATGCCCATATGAGATGCTGCATAACAAACCAACAAAGATAGAGCACCTAAGGGTGTTTGGCTGTCTGTGTTTTGCATGCATCTTACAAGGTGGTGAAAAATTTAGTCCAAGGGCAAGAAAGTCAGTGCTTATAGGATACTCAGAAACAGAGAAGGGATACAGACTTTTTGACCTAGATGCTGGAAAGGTATTCATTAGTAGAGATGTGTCTTTCAGAGAACAAGTGTTCCCTTTCAAGGAAGGAACTCAAATCACTAAAAGTCTGTTTCCATGTGATTTTTCACCTGAAGCTCAGATCACCACTCAGGAATCAGACCCTTCCACAGCACGTGACCAACTTGAGACAACTCAGGCACCGGTCTTGGAACCAACAACTGTAGCAGATACTCAAACACTAGATTCAACTGAGGATGATGTGAATTCAACAGACAACATTGATCCAATGGAGACAATTGAAGTGCAGTCAGGTACAGATCCAACTCCATATGGGTCTCTCACTGAACATGGGGCTCTTGAGGCAGCTGGTGTTAGAAAATCTGGTAGAACCACCAGGCCCTCCATATGGCTGAAAGATTATATTACTAGCTCAAATGCTCAAAACCATCCTCACTGCATTTCAAACAGTGTCTCATACTCTCATTTGTCAACACATTACCAAGCTTACTTGGGAATGTTTTATGCAGCAGTTGAACTAAAGAACTTTAAGGAATCATGTCAGGACCCAAATTGGGTAGAAGCTATGACACAAGAGATCAAGGCTCTTGAAGAAAATGCAACATGGAGCATTGTTGATCTGCCTGCAGGAAAGAGAGCTATAAGATCCAAGTGGGTGTTTAAGATAAAGTACAAAGCAAATGGGGAAATAGAAAGGTATAAGGTTAGATTAGTAGCAAGGGGTTATACATAGCAAGAAGTATTGGACTATCATGAAGATATTCTCTCCAGTTGAAAAAATGGTTACTGTTAGAACAGTCATTAGTATAGCAACATCTAAAGGATGGGATCTCTTCCAAATGGATGTGAACAATGCTTTCTTGCAAGGGGATCTCTATGAAGATGTGTATATGGAACTGCCTCAAGGTTTCCAGAGACAAGGGGAGTATAAGGTGTGCAAGCTACTTAAATCATTATATGGCCTTAAGCAGGCTTCAAGACAATGGAATATCAAGTTGACTGAAGCTTTGGTGAAGGCATGATATCATTAGAGTGCTTCTGATCATTCACTATTCACTAAAAATACATCATCAGACATTGTTGTTATCTTAGTATATGTGGATGACTTGCTCATTACTGGAAGTAGTGCAAAGCTTATAAAAGAAGCCAAACAGACATTACAGAACTCCTTTAAGGTCAAGGACCTAGGGGATTTAAGGTACTTTCTTGGCATTGAGGTTCTGAGATCACAGAAGGGTATCTTGCTTACACAAAGAAAATATGCACTCCAGTTGATATCAGAAGTTGGACTTGCAGGAGCCAAGCCCATCTCTACTCCTATAGAGATCAGAAGCTGACAACTATTGAGTATGACAAGCATGTAGGGGTAAATGGAGATGCAGAACTTGAAGACATAGGAAGTTATCAAAAATTGATTGGTAAGCTGCTTTACCTAACTATCACCAGACCAGATTTGAGTTTTGCTGTACAGGTTCTCAGTTAATTTATGCAGCAGCCAAAGCAATCTCATTGGGATGCAACATTGAGAGTGGTAAGATATGTGAAGGCAACACCAGGGCTGGGAATTTTACCTGAAGCAGAACCTATTAATATATTGTCTGCATATTGTGATTCAGACTGGGCTTCTTGCCCTAACACTAGGAGATCTGTGATAGGGTATGTCATCAAACTGGGAAATTCATTACTTTCATGGAAGTCCAAGAAGCAACAGATTATCAGTCGAAGCTCTGCAGAAGCTGAGTACAGGAGCTTAGCAGCAGCTGTTGCAGAAGTTACATGGTTCCTAGGATTGCTTAAGGAACTACAGGTCCAGGTTCAGCAGCCAGTACCACTGCATTGTGATAGTAAAGCAGCTCTTCAGATAGCTGCCAATTCTATATTCCATGAACGAACTAAGCATATTGAAATCGAATGCCACTTTGTCGGAGAGAAGATCAAGAATGGGCAACTGGCACCACAGTACATTTCTACCAACTTGTAGTTAGCTGATCTTATGACCAAGGGATTAGGATCTTCTCAACATCATTTTCTTTTGTCCAAACTTGGGGTGCTGAATGTGTTTCAACCTCAGCTTGAAGGGGAGTATTGTTATGAGGGCTAGAAGTGCATTAAGTAGTTACTTGAGGGACTAAAGTGTAAAGGTCTAAGAATAGTAGTTGTAAGCGGTTACTACTGTATAAAAGTTACCACCTACTGTAATGAGCTAATTAAGCTCTTAAAATATTTTTCAGCATAATCTCAATCCTCTCGTCTCGTCTTCATCATCATCTTCCTCCATTTCTGTTGCATGTGTGAATTAGCATAGATTTCATCACTCTGCCGCTACCGACTCGTTTGGAAATTGACTTACATGACCAAATCATCTCAAGTGACATTCTCTTATTTTCTTTTCTATATATATGTTACTTACACCTTCTACATGTTGAAATTTTGACTTTTAATTACTTTGTCTAATATTGTATGACCGCGTAACTATATATCTACCACACTTATTTACAAAATAATATAATATTTAAAAATTGAGCTGCAACTGCCAACAGAGAACCTAATTATGAATCTGAAAGAATAAATTAAAAGGCCAGGAAGATATTTAAAAAATCTGGTATTCAAATTGGACAATGAAGTTCAAATAAATGGGGCACTAACTTTTTAGCCAACTTTTTAAATGGTATACCAGATGGGGTTCTTGTTTTTTGCAGATTGAATCCCTGTGATAAAATCAACCACGCAATGCAGCCAATGAATGAGGTTCAAGATCTTTTTCTAAAGTGATCTTTTAGCAGTTCAATGAATTGGGCTAAAAAATGCCAATCTTTTTAATTCCTTTTTTCCCATAATATTACAGAAATGCCAGCAAAATTCTCAGAATTTCGAAAGGTAGATATTCTTTTCCAAATTTTTCAATATGAAATTAAATAAAGATATTTGCACCCTCTCATACCTACCAATCTTAACATTTTTAGGTAGGCTTTTTATGGAGGGTTTTTTTAGACCTTTGCAACTTTCTTTGCTTACTAGTTTGTAGTTTCTGCTACTTTCCCTCTTTTGTTTGGCATGATTTTATGAGATATTATAATTAAGCTTTGCACGTAAATATGTCTTAAACATGTTTTATAGAGGCCCCCGATTCTATAATATTAGGGTAAATTTTAGTGAATTCTCATATATATATATATATATATATATATATTTCGTACAAAAAATGTTGAATTCAGTTGAACTCGGTGGGATCACAATCAGTGGCGAAACCAGAAAATTCCATGCAAGGGTGTTCAAAGTATATTTTTTAATCAATAACAAGTAATATTTTATCTTATATATAGTATAATTTTTCGGCGAATGATATTCAGTTGATTATCCTTGGGCCAACGTAACTTCCCCTGATCAGAATGCATACGCCTATGATGTTTTATATTTGGGGAAATAATCGAAATATCTGTTTCATTCCTATGTTTTTTACGAGGTAAGTGAAGAACCGCAACTATTTGGTTAGAATCGAACCTCTTATTAGCAGCTCAATTTTCAAATAAAATCCAAAACGTTTTTAGAGGATTTTCATGTCCTAAACCCTAAAAACCATCAGCGCAAATATCTCTTGCAGGAAATTAATTTGAATAAGGTGTTAGTATATAGGTTAGTATAAATGTAGGGCATACCACAAAATTGGCATGTCGGTCAAAATTAATGATATTCGATAGCCAAAAAGCATATAGAATATGTATAGTTTTGTATATAATACACTATATATATATATATATATATATATATATATATAATTTTTTGTTGGCGTATTATTTTTTTAGGGTGATTAAAAATATGGATTACTTGTTAAGAAAGGATAACATTGACTAACAAAATTAGGAAACCTATAGCTAAATAATTACGGGATACGTAATGCAGGTAGAATAAAGACTGTATAGATGGATAACACATACATCACATCATCAGATGAAAATTTTAAGAGAATATATATTAGTTCAACAGAAAATATATAGTTGACGTGCGATGTTATAACACATCACTTACATTTTTTTTAAATAAAAAGCCCGAAGTTGAGTACATACGTAATTCACAATTTTGGACCCCAAATCCTTAAAAAAAATTGCCACGGAGAGTACATTATGCTCAACAATCAGTCATGTGAACATGAATTAAAAATCAAAAGATTTTAATTTATCCATAATTTGATAAATGCACCTGCTAATATATAATCATATACTATAATTAAGCGGATAATGTTCAATATTGCAGCATGGTTATGAGTTGGAAAATAGAAGGGCATAAAAATTACTCGATACACTTATGATGCTCTTCTTCGCACACAATCTCACTTATCGGTCATCTTATTCAAGTAATTAAACATGAGTTACCTCGGCAAGGTCTTAGGTTCAAATTCTGATAAAAATAAAGTACAGTAGATAATTTTTTTTAGTAGTCCAAGTCTTGATGAACAAGCTTGTCCAACATTTGTTTTGGTAGAAAATAGCAAATATACCACATAAAAATACAAAAATGCTAACTCGAAAATCACAATTTTTTTCTTTTAAAAAGTGAGTGATCGTATTAGTGCGTTATTTTGGCGTTATGATTTAGGAATAAGTCGTGCTCATTGGCCAAATCTAAGGTTCATTATCAACAAATTAAATACTCTGGCATATTACAAGAGCTGTCGGATTTCTTCCTTACAAATACTACTTAGTAGAGAGCACAGTGAAACAGGATGCATTCCAATGCTGAAGTTTTAAGGTGAAGTACACGAATATCTTTAAATTTAAGTAATGTTGACTTTTCGCTTGCTCTATGGTCAATACTTTTAATTTTTTTACCTTAAATTATGCCCATAAAGCAAGCAGGGTTCAAAAATTAAAAACCATCCAAAAAAATATCATACTTATAGGATCGTAAAAATAAGCAATATAAATCGATAACTCAGATCTATATAGTATTTCTGTAAAAAAGTTCAAGTTTTAATATATCTAAACTTAACGAAAGCCGAAGCAAAAAATAATAAAACAAAATTTTTTCTTATTCTAGTACTTGGTATTTTGTTTAACTACATTATAATGGTAAAATTCAAATTTGCGCTACATCTTTTTTACTTTGAGGGTAAAACAGTTCCTACCGAGAGTAATTTCATTCCTCAGGATTCAACCGGAAACGTAGAGCGATAATCTTTGTTGTGCTAGTATTTAGTATTATGCTTAACTACATTATAATTGTAAAATCATTTAAGATATTTTGGAGATTTTAATTTAATAATATAAATAAATGTTAAATTATATAGACGTATATGAGTTTTCATAATATTAGAAAAATGCACCTAAAGGAAAAAGGTGGTACATCTGTAACATAAATGTATAAAATAATATAATAAATTAATAACTATATTTCTGCTATATTGATCAATATATCTCCATTTAAAATCCACAAGTTAGAAACAATGTAGTAGAAACAGACGACGCCAAAGGGTACGATCTTTACATTGTCATTATCAAATCCAAAACAAGAAGAAAAAAATGTTAGAAAAAATAAAATAAGTGAAAATAAAAGTAAATACAGGGGTAAAATAGGAAATTCTTATCAACCCGTGTTCCATTGCAAGAAGAAAGCTCATGTTGCAACTTTTAGCTAGCTTGTTTATAAACCCCATCAATCTCCTCTTCCCAAGGAAGAATCTCCTTTTCTCTTTCTCTTTTTTCCTCTCTTTCATATTTTTATGCATTGTTTTCTTAACTCAATATATTTGAGTCTCTTTTGTTAGATGATGGCAGTGAACCTTCATTATTCTCTTACTTGTGACATAACCTTAGTGTTAATCACATCCTTTTTCCTTCAAACTTCAAAATTCAGTCAAAAAACTCCATTTTCCACTGCTTAAATATCACATATTTTTCATAATTCTTGCACCCTAGAAAACTTCAAGATTCAAGAAAATAATTATGGAAGTTGGAAGAGTTAATGAAGGTTCTAATATGACTACTACTAATACTGTTTTGCCTTCTGAGGTTCTTCATAATCTCTGGATGTCCAATTCTTCCCCCTCTTTTCATGGTAATTCTCTTTTGCACCCTGCTAAATATATGTTCTTGTTATTCTTCCTTTTATTTTTCTTGTAAGCTTACAGTTCTTTGACTTTTATTTCTACTTCTAGTCTATGGTTACTGAAAATTTGGTAGTTTGTTACTAACATCCTTTCACTGCTCAATTCAATATAAAGAGTTTTGACACTTGTTTTGTACTACAATATTTGGTCCAAGTTTGAGACTTTTTAGTTTTAGAACTAGAAAATCTATTATTTAGCAGTCAAGTAAAGGAAATGAACATTCTATTCAAGAAATTGGTTGTTGGTTGGGTGAGTGGTTTTATATCGATTCCCCTCACTAGTAGCCTTCTCGGTCAGAGCTCGTTGCACCGAGCTTACCTAGTACGTCGCGGCTGAGGGTTTTTCTTGAAATTTTTCAAGATTTTGATACATTAGTGACCTTGCTCTTTGTTGTTTTTCCTCTGTTTCAGGGCGTACATCAATGGTTAATTTCGAAGATGGTCGAGGAGAAATTACTAAAGAAAGGTCAATTTTCTCACCAATTGACAAAGAAGAAACTAGCAATGATGATTATGATAGTTGCTTTCACCAGCTAGAGAAGAAAAGAAGACTTTTACCTAATCAAGTGCAGTTTCTTGAGAAGAGTTTTGAGGTAGATAACAAGCTGGAACCAGAGAAGAAAGTTCAATTGGCACAAGAACTTGGCCTACAACCTAGGCAAATTGCTATTTGGTTTCAAAACAGACGTGCTAGATACAAGACTAAACTACTTGAGAAAGACTATGATGTTCTTAAAGCTAGCTTTGATAAACTGAAGGCTGATTATGACACCCTTTTCAAAGAGAATGAGAATTTGAGAAATGAGGTATCTTGAAAACTCCCTATACAACCATCATTCTTCATTGGCATTAGATTTTCCAAAAGGGGTTTGTTAAGTACCCCATATTAGTCAGGAAGAAATGAGTTGTTGTCTAGTTATATAATCCTAGTTTTTGGGGTTAAATTAGTCCGAAGGTTCATTTTCTTAACATGGTATCAGAGTCGACTCATATGTATTCTTGGTTTATCCAACGCTGGAATCCCATTAAATGTCCAAACATAAGCGTGCCGGGTGTTAAGTGTCCTACATTAGTTGAGGGAATAGGATGTTATCTTTTTATATCGTCTTCAACAATTTTTTTCGGATTGAGTAGGCGTAGTGCCTAAAACAAAGACAACCCGGTACACTAAGCTCCTATTATGCCCCGGGAAGGGTCTGACCACAAGGGTCGACTGTATGAAGCCTTATCCTACATTTCTGCAAGAGGTTGTTTTCACGGCTTGAAACCGTAAACTCCTGGTTACATGGCAACAACTTTGCCGGTTACGCCAAGGCTCTCTTTCAATAGGCGAAATGTCTATTTTCTTTAAAACGTTTCTAATATATTCTTTGATTTTGTTGTTGAATAGGTTGATTTGCTGAAAGAAAATTTGCTTAGGAGGGAGAAAGGGAAGGAAAATGAACCCATAATTAGTCCAGTAGATGCAGAAGAGGGTCAAAAGGCAACTCCAAATGTTGTTACCTCAGAAGTGCCAAGTATACAAAAGGTAGTATGCAAACAAGAAGATGCAAGTTCAACCAAAAGTGATGTTATTGATTCAGATAGCCCACATTATACTGATGGGAATCATTCTTCAAATGCATTTGAACCAGAACCATCTGATTTTTCTCAAGATGAAGATGACAACTTAAGCAAGAGCTTTTTATGCCTCCCTGAAATTGGTGATCAAATTCAAACTAATTCATGCAATTTGGGATTCCAAATTGAGGATCAGCCTTGTTGGTTCTGGCAATATTGATATTTCAAGTTCAAGATTTGGCTCAATCCTTTAAGGACTCGTTTGGTACAAGGAATAAGAGATAACCAATCTCGGAACTAAATTTGCGATGAGTTTATCCCATATTTTGTTGGGATAAAATCGTGATTATAATTATTCTCGGGATCAGTGTTTTTTTTTATCCCTATGGGAGGAGGAAATAACTAATCCCGGAATAACTTGTTTCCCGACCAAACGACCCTAAGTGTTCCTTGGCAGTTGCTAAATTTCCTTTGTAGCTTTACACTCTATTAATCAATAATATGTTTGTATATAGGATTACTAGTAATTAACTATTGCCTTTTTACTTCTTCTTTTCAGTTGCTACTGTTAATTTATACTCCCTCCGTTTCAATTTATGTGAACCTATTTTCTTTTTAATCCGTGCCAAAAAGAATGACCTCTTTCCCTATTTAGAAACAATTTATCTTTATGCAATGATTTATAGTCACACAAAACATATGTACTTCATTTTACACCACAAATTCAAAAGTCTTCTCTCTTTTCTTAAACTTTGTGTCCAGTCAAATGAGTTCACATAAATTGAGACGGAGGGAGTAATTATTAGGATCCTTTGGCCTTATTTGGACAAGTTAAATCAATGATGAGTCATTTTCTGGGATATGTACAAAACAGAATAAGAGCATGTGCATTTTCCTTCTAGTGGTAGAAAAGAAAGAAACAAAGGGGTTTTGAATATAAAAACTGTGGGACTCAAAAAACCTCTTCTGCATATTGTTCTATGGGAAAAACCACTGGATTTAGGGGAATGGGAATTTAAGAAGAAAAAAATTCCACATTTTAATAATATCATTAAATGTGATAGTATTAAATATGCCATAATATTCGATGATTATAAGAGCATGTTAATAAGGATAAAATAATAAATTTAAAGTTAAATAATTTTAAATATTAAAAGATTTTTTTTATTATATAAAATTGTCATATAAAATAAAATGGAGGAAATTCGGTTTTCTTTTTTCTCCAGACACCTAATTTTCAAATAATTGTCTAAGGAATACGTTGTGGTTAAACAGTCTCTCTAAGGTATAGTGCATGTTACTCTTCCCTTATCTCACTTATAGGATTTTACTGAATTTATTATTGTTATTGTCGTTTAAGAGACTACGTGACTAATTTACAACTTTTAAAAAGGAAAACGCCAAAAAGAAAAAGAAAAAGAAAAAGAAACTGCATGTAAGAGAAAAAGTGAGGATTGAGTTTGAAATATTTAACAACGAGGAGGAAAAAGGAAGGGCAATACCCTCTTAAAGTCAAATTTTGTGAATGATTGGATTCAAAAGTGTATTTCAATAGGCAATGACTTTTTAACTAGATGGTGACAATTTTTCTTCTTTAATTTAACTTTATAAAATGGACGTTGAGACATACCCCATCAATTTAAATATATTTTAATTGAGGGAATCAACTATTTTTTTTTTTAACAAACATGAATATCTTGCTGATGCATTTCTTGTTACATATTAACATGTGTAATTGTACTATGACTTTGGGACCATTTTTAATTGGCTAAAATTGATTTGGAATCTATTTTAATCCTTTCTTTAAGGATAGCTAGCACGTAGCCTTGAAGGAACAAATCAAATGAAATATTTATACTCTAAGTCTGTTAACTTCTTTCATAATTTTATATTAATTACAGTGTTGGAACCTCACCAAACACTAGCTTGTAGTGTCAAGTTTTTGAGGGAATCAATTGTTTTTGATACACCAATAATTAATAGACAAATCGTATGATAATATTAGTTGTCTTTGAGATTCGACCATTACTAACTGGTCCTCTTCTTCATTTTTTGCTTTTTTTCCATGTTGTAATATTTGGCCTGCACAATTTGACTCAAAAGAAGAAAAAAAATGATTGTTTTTTTTTTTTTGGGGACATTAATACTTTAGAATCTCCATTACGATATGGAAATGGTGAATTGAACCAAAAATAGGAAAAAATGGCAGGTGATATAAAGGAAGGGAAAGCTCATTCGTGCTTAAAGCGATCCTTTTCATGAGTCCATTACTCAAATGATCACTCAATTATTTGAAAAATATATGATGAAATTTTGCATATGTAATTACGATCGAACCAAATTGAAACATTCAGTTGTCGACGACTAAACTTAAAAGACTATGACTTGAGGTTGCGTGACCTCTCTCTAATATTAGTTGTTTAACCAAAAAGTGAAATTTCGGTCAAAGCTTTATTTTAGAAGAACTCGGGTTACTGATAATTAAAAAATAAAATGAATAAAGGACATTGATTTTGCTAATAATAAGATGAACAGAGGAGAGCAAAGTAAATCAGTATACTTCGATGTTATTTCGTACACTTACAAATGATCAGGTTGCCCCTTTTATAGTTATTTCTAGTTGATACGTTTTGCCTTTGTCATAATAAGGCTATTATAGACAATTAAAGGCATTTAATGCTACGTTATAATCATTGCAATTCAATACAGATTCTCTAACGTTCTTAGTATTTAGTGCCTATTAAATATTGTATCCGTTCCTACTTTTTATGTCAGGTTCATTCTCTTAGGTTGACTTTTGAACATAAAGAGGTGCGGGTACCGAGTTTCTTAAATTTCTGCTTGTGCCTGTTGAATCTCGTGTCTCTTTAACTATTCTTTGATGATCGTCATCCTTTGACCCGTTTATATGTAATGACACATCATCTTTCATTAAATTCAATATATATATGAACTTAATTTTACCAATACAATTGTAGCTTCAAGTGGAAAATGTAGGAAGATGTAAATATTAAATGGGGTAGAGATAGGCCATACAATTGATACTTGCAACTCATAACCACTTGCACAAGGGATTGGGCACAAAGTTTGTATTTGTATGAGAAGTCATTGTTGGTGTTAAAAACTATAATAATATGTCTCTAAGTTACTAAACTCAAGAAGTAAAAGACAGCTATTTCATTTGTTTACTTCAAATCAGGTAGCTTTCTTTGTTATTGATGCTGATCCAAGTTTTGTGGATGACATAAAAATGAGGGAGGTGTTAAAGAGCTCTATACAAGAGCCCAAGGGCGGAGCTAGAGTGACTGGAGCAGATTTGGCTATGGTTAGAATTCTGTATTTATCTTATTAAATTTATTGAATATGTATAAATTATTTATTTAAAATTCAACAACTTAAAAAGATTATAATCGCAAACTCATAAGTTTGAAGTCTTGGCTCCGCGTCTCTTCATCAAGACCCAATAGCTTAATTTAGTATAATTGCTTATTCAAGAAGAGCCGCCTTAATGCTTTTGCGTAACTTAAGAACCATGAAATGTCACTTTTGACTTCATATTAATCTATTCTAAGAACTTCTAGACCATGTGGAATCAAGATTGAAATTGAAACCAATTGCAATGTTACACTAACACCCCAAAAAATAAAAATAAAGTATAATAATATAAACCAATTCCAGTGTTACACTAACACCCTAAATCTTAAGAAGTAAGGGCAGATCCCGCATTTATAAGAGACTGGGATATACTTATTATCATTGTCTTGATCAATTATATCTATACACTTGAATAGATTTTAAATTCATATGTTTATATATTTTATGAGTAAATTTCATGGATAGTCATTTAATTTTGTGTTCATTACCCAAAAGTTATTTTTTTGTTACACAAAACTCATTTTACTATGCTCTAATTATCACAATAATCACTTTGACCAAATTTACAAATCTTTCACCTGAAAAGTCTATTATGCCCTTGACATCTTAAATCCTCTCATTTATGTAATACCTTCTATATTATATGCTATATAATAAAAAAATTTATTTTTTGCCTCGTACAACTGATACTAGATGTATGAGACCTCTTTTTTGTCTCACAATTGTGTGGGTCCCAGAATTTTGTGGATCCAGATGTGTAAGATATGGGTCCACAAATATGTGAGATAAAAAGATGTCTCACACAACTAGTGTCAGTTGTATAAGACACAAAATAAAATTACTCCTACATAATATACTTTTACCAGATATTTTATTTATAATTAAAATATCTTAATATTATTTTATTTATTATTTTTATAATATATTCATACATTTAATATTTTATTAATATTAATTTTCAAGATATATAAGTAGCATTATTAAATTTGTCAGTAATATTACCGTGAACAAATCTCAAATCCACATTCTTAGAGCTTAATGTAATATGTTTAATGAAAATTTAAAAAATCAAAGCTCATTGATTTACCATACCTATTAATTTAATAAATAACATACTCACATTTAGTAAAATGACACATTAGATTAATAATTTCACATAAATAATGTTAACAAATAAACCTTTAAAAAATTTAATATTAAACACAAATATCTTTGAAACTTCTTTTAAAAATTTTATTGACTATAAAAAACTATTATTTGTTAAACAAATTTATTTTTAATATTTTAAATAAATATTAAAAAATAAATATTTTTTTATCATTTTTATATTTAAAATATATTCATGTTCGAATATGATTAAACAAATTGAGTACCATAAAAAATGTATGGATATATTATAAAAATAATAAATAAGATTATTTAAAATTATTTAAGCTATAAGTAAAATACCTAGATAAAATTATATTATATAGTATATAATATAGAAGATATTACATAAATAAGAGGATTTATAATGTCAAGGACATAATAGACTTTTCAAGTTAAAGTAAGATAAAATATGGTCAAGGTGACTTTTATAATAAATAGAACAAAGTAAAATAATTTTTGTATAACAAAAGAAAGAAAAGTGACTTTTGAGTATGTTACAAAGTTGAATGATTTTTATGTAACAAAAGAAGAAAAGTAACTTTTGCATAATAAATACAAAGTTGAATAATCATCCACGAAATTTACTCTATAGTTTATTTATGTAGAATTAATCTCGGATCTGACTCTAATGACAACTTTAAAAGCCTAAATGAATAACATGTGATCTTGATAAACCTATGAAATAAACCAAATATCAATTTTTAACGAAGCTCATATATCTACCGATAAATGAAAGAGGAAAAAATGCTTTTGCTTTCTGAAGGATTGAAATACCCCAAAGAATAATTTAGGCACAAGCAAGAAATTTAGCAAAAGCATATAGAAGAAATTTATTAAACTAGGGAGAGAACTTGGTAGTAGGGGTTTTCACAACTCATAAACTCTGAATCTCTCTACAGCGTAGCTACCTTTCCACATTAGAAAATATGTAGTAGCACCCCTATTTATAATACTATAATCCAAATTTGACTAGAATCTAGAAAACATATTCCTACATGATTTTGGTTGTAAATCCTAATTAGACATAAATTAAATAAACTAGTATATAATATATACCAAATCCTAAATAACTTAAGAATACTAATTAATCTTGGTTTAATTTCTAATCCTTTCCAAAACCTTCAAGTTGAATATCTCTTGAAGTTAGTTATTAGTACAAATTTTGGTAGCACGTATTTTGGGTTAGACTATAGGACATGTTTGTATTGGTCAAAATCTGACTGCCTCGATTAGGGCGGCCACGGCCGTATTTTTGCCACCGAGTAAGGAATTAAGTTAAACTCATCCCCTTCTCTAAGATATTCGATAGACCCACGGGAGCGAGGCATCCCACGACCAGAAAACCCCGTTGCCCCAGGTACGCCAAAGGCGTGGCATAAGCAAGATGGTTTTTTCGACTATATATATATATATATATATATATATATATATATATATATATATATATATAT
>MU774968.1:22331-42750 GCA_026770625.1 Nicotiana glauca
ACCTCTTTCTCGATAATCTTCGAAGACAAAGAAGGGACAGAAAATCCTACATCAAGAGAAGGGTAGAGTTTCCACTGTATCAAGGGAAAAGGAGGAAGCACCATCCCCGTACCCCGAATGGGCCGAAGTATTTTGTAATTCTTCTTCCTTCTCTACGCGGAGAGATGGAAATAGTCAAATTTAAATAAGATCTGCTAATGCCATATTCATTTGGTGCTCAGTTACTATCTTTTAGTCTATTGATCTGGTGTTGATTAAGTTTGACTATGATTTACCACTTCCATTTTAGATTGATTTGCTTAAAAAGAACTAAAAATCTTTTTAACCAAACAATTTGGCGTCGTCTGTAGGGATTTCCTAGTGAAAATTCCTAGACTTCCTAGATCAAAGCTAAGAAACCAAACAAATTCGTCACATCCAAAACTCTCTGTTCTATTAGATTTGAATGTCCTAAGATAAGGAGGAACGTGCTGCGTTACAGACGCTCAAACTCTCAAAACCACCAAGCAGAGGCTAGGAACAATTCATCTAGACTGAAGAACCAAGAATCACTTGGGCACAAACGAAACCCTCCCAGCCAGAAGCATCCTCAAGTGAAATGGCTGAAATCGAACAAAAAAACTATAACACATGTAATGCAAGCCTGTGCGAAATATCGACTCCTCGCATCCACATCGTTGAACCACTTGACGCAAGCAATGCTGACAAAACTAGGACTTCCGCGAGAAGCATTCATCATCAAAGTAAAAGAAAGATTCGACCTTACTCGAATCACGGCGGGTCATTATTTTGATAAGTTCGAAATAACACCTTAAGGCCAAGGGCCTTCACCATCAAAGTAAAAGAAATAATCGACCTTGCTCAAATCACGACGGGTCGCTATTTCGATAAGTTCAAAATAACACCCTTAAGGCCAAAGGCCTTCGCCATCAAAGAAAGAGAAAGATTCGACCTTGCTCGCGATAATTTCGAAATAACAACCTTAAGGCCAAGGGCCTTCGCCATCAAAGTAAAAGAAAAATTCGACCTTGCTCGAATCACGATGGGTCGTTATTTCGATAAGTTTAAAATAACACCCTTAAGGCCAAGGGACTTCGCCATCAAAGTAAAAGAAAGGTTCGACTTTGCTCAAATCACGACGGGTCATTATTTTGATAAGTTTGAAATAACACCCTTAAGGCCAAGGGCCTTCGCCATCAAAGTAAAAGAAAGATTCGACCTTGGTCGAATCACGACGGGTCTTTATTTCGATAAGTTCAAAATAACACCCATAAGGCCAAGGGCCTTCGCCATTAAAGTAAAAGAAATGTTCGACCTTGCTCGAATCATGACGTGTCGTTATTTCGATAAGTTCAAAATAACACCCTTAACGCCATCAAAGTAAAAGAAAGATTCGGACTATCACCTCTTACAACAGGCCTCAGGTCCACAAATAAAAAAAAGAGAAAGAAAAAACAACGAACAGACACCAGCCTACCAACGAAATAAAATAAAAAATTAATACAAGCATCTTCGTTACTCGGCATCATCACCGTCGTCTTCGTCGTCGTCATCCGTGCCCCCATTGGCTTCGGGCGTTGTCGCGTCATACCCGTAATTGATGCGAGCTTCGTGAGCCTTCACTTGCGCTCCCTCGTATACAACCTTAGTCACCACACCTGCTTCCAACAAATTCTTATAAATATCGCGCTGAGCTTCGGCATAGACCCAGAGTTCATGAAGCTGGAGAGGAACAACAGTACGAGATGACTCAGCTTGAGCCCTCAGTCGCGTTTTCTCTTCCTCCAGGGCTACAATCTGATCCGCCAGAACTAATGCCTCATTATCAACCACTTCAATCCGCTCCTCTAGCCTCGCCTCCCTAAGGGTTGTTGTTTTCCTCTCCGTTTCCTGCTCGGATTGGAGCACACAGATGGTTTCCTCTTGAGCCGTCGCATTCGCCAAAGCCTCGAACAGGGCCCTCTCAATACGTTCCAGGTTAGCAACCTTACTCTCCAACGCAGTCAGCTTCCCTCTCCACTCCGCGTTTATCGCCTCGACCTGGACTGAATGCTGGTCCACCTCCGACTGTAGGGACCTCAGCTTGCCCTGCAAATATTCACACTCTGTGGCGACACCCTTTCTCACCTCGAGCTCCTCATCTTTGAGGCGGAGTCGCTCCTATGGCGGATCGTCTGCATCAATTCTCGATCCATCTTCTCCAACTCCTCGCTCAGAGCCCAATTATGGGGGTCCGTTCTTAGCCGTTCGTGAAATTCAAGACATTTGTTGCAATAGCAACGGTATTTCTCCAACATCTGTAGGAAAACCCTCGACCGTACATTGGCCCTGCGGATGTTCTACACC
Organism: Nicotiana glauca; assembly: GCA_026770625.1. Classification (NCBI taxonomy): domain Eukaryota; kingdom Viridiplantae; phylum Streptophyta; class Magnoliopsida; order Solanales; family Solanaceae; genus Nicotiana; species Nicotiana glauca. The sequence continues at coordinate 24,678 of MU774968.1, forward strand.
TCCACCATGTACTTCTGAAAAATAAAGAAGCAGTTAAACCAGTATTCGCAAACGAAAGGAAAAGCCCAAGATAAGAGCCAAAGTATCATACCCTCAAGCCCATGACAGCCACTTCATCCCTCAGCTCAGCATTAGGAACGCTACGTAGGGACTCGTTCTCAGCTTCTGAGCATAGCAGACTAAACTGCGGCACCGAATTATCCCCCTTCGCTAAAAGATTCACATGTGAAGGAATTTGGAGAACTTGAGCCGACCCTTTGGCGTGAACCACCAAATGGGTAAGACCCTCCTCAAACATCCTGACATCATCAGGATCCAGGTCTGACTCCGATTCATACTCATCAATCGCCACACCTTTCCCTCTTTCTACTGCGAAAGGAGGAACGTGACCTATCATAAACGAAGAAGGTACATCCGAGGTCATTATAGCAGCACTGGAGCTCGGTCCCTCTGCTCCGACAAGGCACTAATCATCAATAACTAAGAGAACTTCTGGTTGAACCGTTACAGCAACCGGAATCTCCAGACCCTAATCACCGGCACCAGCGTCAACAACTTGCTCTGCCCCAATGGAAGACACCGCAACTATACCTTCCCCTGAGCCCGTCGGGGGAGATTTATCCAGATTGATTACGGTTGGAGGCGCCATCTCGAATGCTACCCTCCACCTCTTCGATGGTCCTTTCTCATCCCCAGTCGACGGAGATTCAGTCGTAGGTCGATCAATATTAGATGGAACCTCGTCCTGAGAAGAAACCATTACTGAGGTAACCAAGACTGCAGACTCAACAGAATCTTCCCTCGATGAGGGAAAAGCAACAGGTACCGCGAGAATATGAGCGGACGCGCCCGATTGGAGAAAGGCTAACTGAGAAGCCCTGACTCTCCGGACTCTCCCTAACAACGACAACGGTAGATAATAGGCAAGGCAAAAAAAAAAGGGAGGCAATTTGGATAGAGATAAACAATAAATAAGGACGTTCTCACCTGTAAGAGGTCTATGTCCAAACCTCTCGTGAAAGGTCGACCAAGTACGAATCCCCACTGTGTGGGGGAGAACGGCCTCTACCCATTCATGAATCCCTTCACGAGGCTGCGGGGGCAACTTTTCAGCTATGGAATAAGAAAGCAGGTCATTACCACAACACAAAAGAAGAGGAAGGAAATAGAGGAATCGAACACTATGTTAATCAAAGGCGCAAACTTATGAGCAAAATTCCATCTCTCGGGGAATCCGGTCGGGTTTGCCACAACGTGCTCAATCCACATATATGAAAAGTTCTCGTAAAAATGACGATTGGTCCTGTCATCCATATTTACCACTAGACCTTTCGACCCCCGAGGACGTGCATGAATCATCGTGCTTGAGCGAACAGACTAAGCACGTGGCCCAGAGTAACCTCGCGACCTGTGAGCTCCGCGTATTTAAGGAATATAAGGAACGGTTTGTATAAGTATGCAGAAAGCTGAGTGGGACACACCTCATAGTAGCGGCAGAAATCCACCACCAGCATGGGAAGCAGGTGTGTGTACCCTACGATGAAGGGGTAGTCATAGTACATACAATATCCAGGGCGGTTGAATTGAACCCGGTCGTCCCTCCTCGCCGGTCGCAGGTCGACGAAATTGGGAATTCCCCATCTTTCTATCAAATTCGCGATTCCTACCTCGCCCATGAGGAGAGCGATGTCTGTCGGCTCCCTTCCACAATTGATACTGAGGTCAATCACATTCTTCCCTGGGTGGGGCAAAATTCCATCCACCAAGGGAACCGCTTCGTCCTCCACCAAATCTACTTTGCCGGCAGCCGGAGTAGGGTTTTCAGTTGCCGAAAGGGTGATAGGAAGATTGTCACGAGAAGAAGCACCAGCCATTTTTTAGCCAAAAGGGGAAAAGAACTCATCAGGGGAGATGGAAAAATTAAGGATTGCAACTAGCAAAAGAATAAGCAAGAACTCGAGATGTCTGAAAGGGAGATATCAGAGGAATTTCCTTGAGGTAAACAACGAAGTGCGAGAAGCAAAGCACAAGATTCCCCTATTTATAGGAAGGCCCAAATCCCCGAGCTCGAAACCCAAGAGTCACCATTTGCACTGATAGGATGCGAAACAGTCCATTCACTCGGAAACGGGTGTCATAATGATAGCGCGCACGAAGCAACGCTTTGTTTATCTACAGGCGTTTCGATTTTGAAACCGTCGCAACGACACATGAGAACCATCTGAAGTAACAGAGGCCATTATTTCGATAAATTCGAAGTAGCACCTTTAAGGCCCAGAGCTTACACCATCCAAGGGACGAAAAAGTTCGACCTCGCTTAAGCTCGCATGATGTCATTTCTATGAGTCCATAAAGCGCGATTAATGAATAGAATGGTGAGGCAGACTCCTCATGGCTACGTCGCGCATGTGATCCGTCCGTCGGGCCCGATGAGGTACGACCCCGTCGAACGGAGAGACTAACTGTATTGGTCAAAATCTGATTGTTTCGATTAAGGCGGCCACGACCGTATTTTTGCCACAAAGTAAGGAATCAAGTTAAACTCACCCCTTCTCTAAGTTATTCGACAGACCCACGGGAGCGAAGCATCCCACGACCAGAAAACCTCATTGCCCCAGGTACGCCAAAGGCATGGCATAAGCAAGATGGTTTTTTTGACTATATATATATATTTATATATGTATACTTGGGCAAGCTTGAGGGGGGGCTCTTCGACCTCTTTCTCGATAATCTTCGAAGGCAAAGATAGGACAGAAAATCCTACATCAAGAGAAGGGTAGAATTTCCACTGTATCAAGGGAAAAGGAGGAAGCACCATCCCCATACCCCGAATGGGCCGAAGTATTTTGTAATTCTTCTTCCTTCTCTATGGAGAAAGAAAGCAATAGTCAAATTTAAATAAGATCTGCTAATGCCATATTCATCTGGTGCTTAGTTACTGTCTTTTAGTCTATTATTCTGATGCTGATTAAGTTTGACTATGATTTACCTCTTCCATCTTTGATTGATTTGCTTAAAAAGAACTAAAAATCTTTTTAACCAAACAATGTCAAAAGTGACTTTTGTTTAACTTAGTTTCTGTAATTTTATGTACTTATATATTAACAATATTAAAACCTCATTGGGGAAAAATTCAAAAAAAAATCTGATACTTTGGAGTAGACAAATGAAGTGTCGACAAGTGGGGAACCAAGATTTCACACGTGTCCGGTAGTCAAACAAAAGCCACGACAACGAAGGAAACCCAATGGGCCCCACATAAGATGCCAGAGGCCCAGAGCCAATGTAGATGGCCGAGCAACGTGGCGTGGTATGCACAGTAGGAATTGGGAAAACAGGAAAGTGGGCCCGTGGAGCCCAGTGCGTCTCTTTCACTTATTCTTTTACACGCCATGTAGATAAGCATGAAAAATTGTGGACAAAACAATAAGGGGTCATTTTTTAGGAGGTATTAGAAAAAAGAATGCAAGTATTAGCTCTATGCATTATTAATATCTTGTTTGATATATTTTTTTAACTTGTATATAATGAATATTTGTATTACTTATACCTCATATATGATATTATCTTATGCATAAGTAATGCATAGAAAATTATGACATTAGTAATACCAAAGCTTTAATGCATGATTAGCATGGTTAAAGACCAAATTGTCCTTAAAGTCCCTTAAAGCTAGAAAATATTTAAGATATTTTTGTAAGCAACTATTTTTCTTTAAAATTATGCAATGCATTATAATTTTTATATACCACACCAAACAATAGATAAGAAATAATATTTGCATAACTAATGTTGCATTACTAACACATGCATTACTAATGCACCTTATTCCTCACTATTCTTATACACATTACCAAACGATCCCTAATAAACATGAAAAATGAGAGCTAATATAAATAGTTATTCATTCAAACGCTTAAAATAAAAATAATCGACAAACATGTAATATATACTTCCTCCATTATAATTTATGTGATTTATTTGATTGGATATAATTTTTTTTTAAAAAAAATTAAACTTATGGTGTAAAAATAAGGCACGTATATTTTGTATGACTATAAATTATTATATAAAGATAAATTATTTTAAAATATGAAATGTGTTATTCTTTTTGGCATGGATTAAAAAGGAAATAAATTCAAATAAAGTGAAAAGGAGGGAATATAATCTTATATATTCCGTGTATAATTGTTTTAAAAATTGTAAAAAAAATACTGTAACTGGGGGCCTAATTGACGAAGAAATTGGGCTTTGGTGACAAGACAAGGCATTGTCCAAAAGTTGAGAGGGACCTATATTTCAGGAGTGGTGATGTCACACGTGTAGGGTTACTCTCATGGGACCCACTACCCACGTGCGTGCCATGTCTATGTGTCCGGAACTAAAATGTGGTTCTTTTGGACTCAAAATACATAAATTGATGAAAAAATAAAAAGATGACATTTTTATATATAGTGCCAAAACTTGGCGCTATACAGAAACGTTAATTGTGCCATTAAGTATAGCGCCAAAATAGCTGGCGCTCTACCCTTGTTCCTGACCCCACGTGCTATCCCCGGTACTCTTTCTTCTATTCTTCATCTTCTACTTCTTTCTCTCTCTTTCTTTGTATCAATATGAATGATTTTATTTATTTTAATTGTGTGAATCTATTTTTTTATTAATTTATTTAGAGAATATTTTTTTTTTATAAATTTAAGAATCATGTAATTTATAATTTATAATTTTATCATGAATGAGTTGATTTATAGCAGTATAATATTTATGACTCATTTTTTTATTAGAAGTATCAAAAGTTTTCCATATTTTTTTTTAATTTTATATTCAATCTTTTATTATAAGTATCAAATGTTTTTCAAATTTTTTAACTTTTATATTTAATCAAACAAGTTCACGTAAATTGAACTAGAGAGAGTTTTGAAAGAGTTTTGTAGGCATTTGACCAGAAAAGATTTCAAGGTGAAATATAGATCTTTTGATATAAAATGTTGTTGGTCCTTGGTTATTATCCTGTATTTTGTAAATAATAATTCTGGAAAATAAAACGTTAGCGTATAAACGTAAATATAAATGAGACAGTAATTAATTCGAGCCCACTGAATTCATATTGTTTCCTTGAGGAATTTAATCCCCTCCTAGTACCCAAGGTTATGGATGATTTCCTCCCAGGATAGAACGAATTACGCACTGGTGTAGCGGTACTTTAAACCCTAGTGTTTCAGCGAACACAAAGTTCGGCAACAAATCACACTTACGGATGCTTTGTTTGTAGTTTAAAAACAATGCAGAACAAGGGAAGACAACTCAGAAGTCGAATGGAAATTCTGAGAGGAAGGAATGCATAGTATAGCCAACGTTGCGTTTTTCTATTTAGAGAGTAGCAAGAGCTCTTAATTTTCGGTGTCTCTTTCTCTCCAACTGCTGCTCTATTTATAGCAGTTAGTTGAGACCCGTCACCCTCAATGGTGGAGGATGCACTTGCTTGGTGGGAGGAGCACTTGGCCATGGTGGGAGGAGCACTAGGCGGCTGCTGTTGCAACGCGATACACGGATTAAAAAATATTCGTTATAAATACGAATTATATCACGTTAATATTTATTATTAACAAATAAATTTGGTCCAAAAATTAATTAATCAATCGATCATTTGACCAAATCTAAATCTGAAGCCGAAGCCGTTGCCGATGTCGAGCCGAGCGAGCGACGACGACGACGACGACGCGAGACTTGCCTTCTTCCTAACTCTTTAAGATCTACATGAAGTACATTTGTATACAAACCCACCAAAATTCTTATCCTTTACCAATGTGGGAATGTGGAACAATGTCTTATTAAAAGAGAGAGGGAAACTTAAAATTTTACTCAAATTTTTTTATTTTTCCTCTATTTCCCATTCACCCTCTTTTTAATATCTTTCTATATTAAAAATCCTCAACAATCCCCCACATGAATGGGGAATGGTATATCACGGAAGTATGTATGAAAAACTTGTGTGATTCGCAAGCAAGGATTAATTGCATCTGGATAAGTAGGTTTCCTTTTGAACTTTTCGTAGTGAACTTATGTCAGATATACTCGGTCAATCGGTAGATTTGATATCTTTAAACCGTCGAACTTTAGTGTATATCTAGACAACCATAAGTCACACAATCAACCGTTAAGTGTCTCTGGTTCTCATTATTGTGTTCGTTTCAGCCATGAACACCGCATGGTTCATAAGTGCGTAGAGAATTGGCCTTGCCGAATTCTCCTTGAAGCGGCTAACACTTCACACTTCCATAGGTGATTCCTAAACGTGTCATCCTATAGATACACTATTTGAATACTACGTATCAAATTTAGAAATCATTAAAAAGCCTTAATGCTTTATCTTTGGTACTGAACATTGTCTCATCACGAGAATGGACAAAAATTTTTGTTGTCAATGTTGAACCGTCATTAATGACTTTGTTTGATTTCCTTGAACTTAGATCTTGGGATCTCCAGTCTTCTAGGTAGAGTTACCGCCACAATGACTTGTTCTCGGACATAGTCCCATTCCCCTCGATGATTTCTCAACTACCTCTCTAGTTAGGCCTTTTGTAAGTGGATCCGACACATTATCACTTGACTTTACATAGTCAATCGTGATAATTCCTCTAGAGAGTAATTGCCTAACGGTTTTATGTCTTCGTCGTATATGACGAGATTTACCGTTATACATAACGCTCCCAGCCCTTCCAATTGCCGCTTGGCTATCGCAATGTATGCATATTGGTGCCAACGGTTTGGGCCAAAATGGAATGTCTTCCATGAAATTCCGGAGCCATTCAGCTTCTTCACCGGCTTTATCTAAGGCTATGAACTCAGCCTCCATTGTAGAGCGGGCAATACAAGTTTGTTTGGACGATTTTCAAGATACCGCTCCTCCACCAATAGTGAATACATACCACTTGTGGACTTTGAATCAGTTGAATCGGTGATCCAATTTGCATCACAATATCCTTCAATCACCGCAGGATATTTGCTGTAGTGCAAATCAAAGTTTTGGGTATGTTCTAAATATCCCAAAACTCGTTTCATTGCCATCCAATGAGTTTGATCTGGATTGCTCGTGTATCGACTCAGTTTACTTATAGCACAAGTTATATCTGGTCGTGTACAATTCATGATATACATTAAGTATCCCAACACATGAGCATAATCCAATTGTGATATGCTTTGGCCTTTGTTCTTTGCTAATGCAATATTCACGTCAATTGGAGTATTTGCAACTTTAAAGCCCAAGTGCTTGAATTTTTCAAGTACTGTCTTAATATAATGAGATTGGGACAATGCCAGACCTTGAGGAGTCTTTTGGATCTTAATCCCCAGAATTAAATCCGCAACTCCCAAGTCTTTCATATCAAACTTGCTAGTTAGCATACGCTTAGTCGCATTTATGTTGGCAATGTCATTACTCATTATCAGCATATCATCCACATATAGGCAAACAATGACTATGTGATTTTGAACATTTTTAATGTACACACATTTATCACATTCATTTATCTTAAAACCATTTGACAACATTGTTTGGTCAAATTTCGCATGCCATTGTTTGGGTGCTTGTTTTAGTCCGTAGAGGGACTTAACAAGTCTACATACCTTCTTTTCTTTACCTGGAACCACAAACCCTTCAGGTTGTTCCATGTAGATTTCTTCCTCCAAATCTCCATTTAAGAAGGCTGTCTTTACGTCCATTTGATGAATTTCAAGATCATAAACTGCAACTAAAGCTATTAGCGTTCGTATGGATGTAATTCTCGTCATTGGAGAATATGTATCAAAGTAGTCAATACCTTCTCGTTGTCTATACCCTTTGACAACAAGTCTTGCCTTAAAATTATCAATAGTTCCATCATCTTTCATTTTTCTTTTAAAAATCCATTTACTACCAAAGGCTTATTTCTAGGAGGAAGATCAACCAATTCCCATGTATGGTTGTTCAATATGGATTCTATTTCACTATTGACTACCTCTTTCCAGAACAATGATTCCGAAGAAGACATAGCTTCTTTAAATGTTTGAGGCTCATTCTCCAATAAGAAAGTCACAAAATCTGGTCCAAACGAAGTAGACATTCTTTGATGTTTACTACATCTTGGATCCTCCTAATTAAATGTACTTTCTTTTGTTTCTTCCCGATGTCGTTTAGATACTTCACCAATCGACTCGCATTCCTTTTTATACGGATATATATTTTTAAAGAACTTAGCATTATCTGATTCTATAACCGTATTATTATGAATGTCGGGATTTTCTAATTTATGAACCAGAAATCGATATGCTTTACTATTAGTCGCATATCCTATGAAAACACAATCAACGGTTTTCGGACCTATTTTTACCCTTTTGGATTTAGGAATTTGCACTTTTGCCAAAAACCCTCACACTTTCAAATAATTCAAGTTGGGCTTCCTTCCTTTCTATTTTTCATATGGAATGGATTGCGTTTTGCTATGGGGTACTCGATTTAGTATTCGGCTCGCCGTAAGAATGGCTTCCCCCCAAAAGTTTAGTAGCAAACCAGAACTTATCAATAATACGTTCATCATCTCCTTTAATGAATGATTCTTTCTTTCTGCAATCCCGTTGGATTGGTGCATGTAAGGGGCCGTTGTTTGATGAATAATTCCATATTCTAAACATATTTGTTCAAAAGGAGATTCATATTCACCACCCCTATCACTTCTTATCATTTTGATTTTCTTGTTAAGTTGCGTTTCAACTTTATTTTTGTATTGCTTGAATGCGTCTATTGCTTCATCTTTACTATTAAGTAAATAAACATAGCAATATCGGGTACCGTCGTCAATAAAAGTTATGAAATACTTCTTTCCACCGCGAGATGATATTGACATCATGTCACAAATATCTGTATGAATTAAATCTAAAGGATTTGAATTCCTTTCAACCGCCCTATAAGGATGTTTAACATACTTAGATTCCACACATATTTGACATTTTAATTTTTCGCATTCAAACTTAGGCAATACTTCCAAGTTAATCATTTTCCGCAAGGTTTTATAATTGACATGACCCAAACATTCATGCCATAAATTATTTGACTCAAGTAAGTAAGACGAAGCTGAAATTTTATTATTATTTTTAATAATCAATACATTCAGCTTGAAAAGTCCCTCGGTAAGGTAACATTTTCCTACAAACATATCATTCTTACTTATTACAACCTTGTCGGATACAAAAATGCACTTAAAATCGTGTTTAACAAGAAGTCCAGCAAAGACTAAATTCTTCCTAATCTTAGGAACATGAAGGACGTTGTTCAAAGTTACCACTTTGCCGGAAGTCATTTTCAGAAATATCTTCCCACATCCTTCAATCTTGGTCGTTGCATCATTTCCCATGGAAAGCGTCTCGTCCGGTCCAGCAGAAGTATATGTAAAAAATGCTTCTCTCACAGCACAAACATGGTGGGTGGCTCCAGAATCAATCCACCATTCCTTAGGACTGCCCACCAAGTTGCATTCAGAAAGCATGGCACACAAGTCATCAATATCATCATGTTTTTCTACCATGTTTGCTTGACCCCTTTTTTTGTCTTTCTTCCGAGCACGACACTCCGTATATTTGTGTCTGGTTTTTCCACAGTTGTAGCAGTTTCCACTGAACCGCTTCTTGCTTGGGTTGTATTTCGGACCAGAAGCCTTTTTCCTCCTTTTGTTATCTTCAACAATATTTGCTCCTATTATTGTTGAATTTCCATGGCCTCTCATTTTAGCAGTTTTATTGTCCTCTTCGATTCTCAATCGAACAATGAGATCTTCAAGGTACATCTCCTTTCGTTTGTGTTTCAAATAATTTTTGAAGTCCTTCCACAATAGAGACAACTTCTCAATTATTGCTGCTACTTGGAATGCTTCATTGATGACAAGACCTTCAATAAAAATTCCGTTCGTAAAAATACTAAAATTTTTACTTTCAACATCAGTATTTATTTGAAGCATACCTTCAGCAAGTAGGTCATGAATAATCACTTGCAATTCTTGGACTTGGGTAATAACAGACTTGCTATATACCATTTTGTAGCCGAAAAATTTTGCGGCGACGAATTTCTTCATCCCGGCATCTTCAGTTTTGTACTTCTTTCAAGCGCATTCCACAATTCTTTTGACGTTTCCATGCCACTGTATACATTATACAAATTATCATCAAGTCCGCTAAGAATATAATTCTTGCACAGAAAGTCAGAATGATTCCACACCTCAATCACGAGAAAGCTTTCATCCTCTGGAGTTTTATTGGGCACATCAGGAACATCTTCCTTGATGAACTTTGTGAGCACGTGATTTTTGCCCTAAGCAAATTATTCCAAAAGTTTCAAATAAAATGATTTTACATTTTTTATAAATTTTGTTGCATTCTTTGTGTTAATTGGTTGCATAATAATTCATATTAAAAAATACAAAAATATGCATTTGCATTAAGAATTTAATTTTACATTTTAGTATTAAGTAGGTATTAATTCATTTTTGAATAATTTAAAAAAAATCACAAAAATTAGTTCTTAAACAATTTTAATTGATAATTATTGCATTCATCTTTAAATATGGTTTTTAAATAATTTTAGGAGTTAAATCGTGTAATTATATTTTTATCTTAATTTTTACATTTTTATAAGATTAGAAAAAATACAAAAAAAATTATACAAAATTGAAAACAAAGTAAAAGAAATAAAATACAAAAGCAAAAGAAATAAAATAAATTGAGTCAAATTAGGCTATTATGTTTAATGTCAAGCCCAAGTCTTCAGACTTGTCCCAATAGCCCAAACCCACTCCTAGGTCAGCACAAAATGCCTCAATACCCGGTTCAGCCCCCAGCTCACCCGAAACGACGCCGTTTCGAGGCATCAGTAATCCCAGCCCTTAATCTCCCTCTCATCCGACGACCCACATTTTTGTTAGGGTAAATATTAAATGGTCATTTTGATTAATTAAAATCAAAGACCAAACTGGTCTTCCTCGTACCAACCCTAATCCTCGCCGGAATCCCTCGCCGGTGGGAAACGCAACCAACGCCAAAGGCTCCCAAATTGACACCACGAGCTCCCCATAACATCTTCTTCCCGTTCCCAAGATTACTATCCCTCGAATCCACCAAGAAAGCTTCGAATCTCCGTTCGAAGTTTTTCCGGTCAGGTCGTCACTTAACCCAATCACCCCCAAAATAACACCATAGAATCGCCTTGACATCCTCTACACAACCCCTAGGACCTTGGTCTCGAATATAGCCGGAACGGCTCGAATTTGAGTTCGAAGGTTTTTCGGTGAACCTGGATTTCATCAAATTTGCACAAATTGGTGCCATGGGGGTCCTCCTCATCTTCTTCTCAATGATTTTGGTATCAATTGATTGCCTAGGTTAGCAACCAAGTTTGAAGTTAAATTCGTAAGGCTTCTCGTTTTTATATTATTTTTCTTTTTTTTTGGTTTAGTTTGTGTGATGTTAATTGGTTTGTTCTAGTTTCTATGACCATTTTTGATTTTTTTTAGTTGGTTAATTTTGATTTAATTTTTCTATTAGCTTAAATGTTCAAATAGTGGTTTAATTGGCTCAATCGGTTAATTATTAGTTTAATTGATTAAATGTTAGCATGTTATAGTTTTGCTTCGTCAGGTTAATTGATAATGGTTTTAATTAGTTCAATCTGTCTATTTGTTGATTTTAGGGGATTTTTTGATTGAGAACTTTTGAATTTTAACCATGGTTAGGTGATTTATGGGTTATAACTGATAGTATGTAAGTAGGGTAGAGGGGGTTAGGGTTAGTTAAGATCAAGTTTGCAATTTTAAGGTAGAAACAGGGGCGTTTTGGGCATTTAGCAGTAGGCAAGAATGTTGTAGTTACAACTAGAATATTCTAGGATCTTCTAAAATAAGGCTTCAATGCATATTTCAGTAATCTAGGGTACTAACTTGAGGAATAAGTTAAAAAAATAAAGGACCAAAGTTGAAATGAATAGGGACTAGAAAGAAAGTTGAAAATATGAAGTTGCACCTCTTAGTGCCTATAAAAATAAAATGGCATTCACATGCGTTGATTCATAAGTTTAGCCTCCAAAATTTCCCCCCAAAACTCCTTTTTCAATTTCAAATTTCAATTTTAAATTTAAACCTTTACAAAATCCAAAAACAAATAGAAAAATCTCTGAAAAACCTAAAAATTACTGTTTCATTGATATTCATCCTGTTGTGACTGGTTTACTGAAGTTGCTGTGGTTTTATTGGTGCGATTTCGAGTTTTTGAGGTCGGCTATATGATATTAGGCCTGTTGTTGGTCATATGATATAGCTCTTGGGTTTCAGAGTGATTTTGAGATCTAAAATTGTTCCTATGGGTTGTTGCTGCTTGCAATTGGTTATTTGGCTATATTGAAATTCATTCAAATCATTAAATTCACTCTGGCTTGCTGCTGTGTTGCACTGATTCGCTGACATTTTCCTTCTTCTTCTTTGAATCCTCACTTTCCAGGTATCTATTTGAGACTGTGTACATATGATTCCTTATGAAAGGGAAGTGTTGAAGCTGTGTGATTTCCATTGAAGTCTTCAGTCTTCTTTTGATTACTTGTCTCACTCTCTTAGTTCTAGGATTCTTTTGTGAAAGCCATTTGTTTCAGCCTATTTGTAGTAGATTAGATGTACTTAAGACAATTTCAATTGCTTAAAACTTGGACTGCTAAGTTACCTGGAGGCGTGTAGTTAACTATGAATTAAACACTCATGGCCTCACAATAGGAGGCACTAGCAGGCTGATTTAGTAAAGGCCATTTCATTTAGCAGTAGTTTGTCATTGTTTCTGCTGAAATAAATCAATGCTTGCATTTGAATGAGGTTTTGAATCTGGTTAGTGTAGGGCCTTGGAATTGATAAGAGATTAATATTCATTTTTAGGTTCGATCTGGAAGTTCATCGTAGTTAATTGGTACTATAGTTTGATTAACATCCTCAATTGAATAAATGTGTGTATCCTTCATTACTATCAACTGGTTAATACGCCTAACATAATTTGTATAATGTGTATATATGATTCAGTTGAGATATGGTGTGGTTTAAAAATTATGGAAAGTATGTTTATCAATTAAAAAGGAAAATGTTTTGTCAATAGCTTTATCCTTGCTACGGTATGGGCTCGACGATAGCTTTGAGATTATCTGGGTTGACATTGTTCAGATTGGGATTCAATCCCAGGCTTGGAAGCATCACGGCTGCTTGAGCCATCGCTTACTCATTGGGCCTGCGCAATTGGGCTGTATCAAAGGCCCTTTACGCAGGCTAGTCCATCGTTTGAGTTTGGGCTTAGAGAATTAAGATCTTAATTTACTTTGGAACATTTCAATGCATAATTACTTAGGTTCCTCCCTTATAGAGACATATTAAATAAGAAACCATAACCTACTATAATACTTACTCTTTAAAAAGTAATAAAATGAGATGAGCCTCGCCGAACAAAAAAAAAAACAAAGTGCGGGGCCCTCAATAATTGCTATAAAAAAAATACTTAGCATTCAGACGAACTGTTTAGCAAATTTCACGGTTTGCCCCAAAGATAATAAATGCGTAGTTGCTTTAGGCGTGTATTTTAATAATATTACCTTCTTAAATAAGGGTGTACATTTATGTGACCCAAATCTAAATCTCAAAGAAGTCGAAAAGTGTCAAAAACCACGGGTGCACTGGTGCGACGTGGTTCGAGATTACATTTTCACGATGTTGCAATTCTTCTTAAAAATAAATATATAATAAAAATGGATTATTAATAAAAGGCACATAGGTTAGCACATATTTTTAAAATCAGATAAAATCAAATACAACAGTTGAGCGACCGTGCTAGAACCACGGAATCCGGAAATGCCTAACACCTTCTCCCGGGTTAACAGAATTCCTTACTCAGATTTCTGATTCGCGGACTGTTAACAGTGTCATAATTTCCTCGGTTCGGGATTCAACCGGTGACTTGGGACACCATTAATCTCCCAAGTGGCGACTCTGAATATTAATAATAAATCTCGTTCTAATTGTCCTTTAAGTGGAAAAAACTCCTTTACGCCCCTTGCGGGGTGTAGTATGAAAAAGGAGGTGTGACAAACTTCTGTAGACATAACGTAGTCAAGTAAAAGAACATCTTCTGCTGCCAGCGCTTGAAATCAATCCCGAAAAAATTTTCGAGTTTTTCTATCGGTGCCAACGCCGGTGTTCGGCTTGTCGATGCATTGACAGTCATCGTCGGAACAAGGCTTGCCGATGCGTTGACAGTCACCATCGGAACAACTTAGTTTCCGGTTTCATTAGCCCTTTTTTCTGAAAAAATGACACAAACAAACGTTTAATAAATATTTAAAACTGGAGTTAAAAATTACGTAGATTTTAATCTCCAACAAAACGCCACGAAGGCTTTACTCTCCAAAATGGGAGTACACAAAACCACAAAGGTTTTACTTTCCAGAATAATAAGGATAACACAAATACAGAAATAAAAAAAAATTATTATTAAATTCCTTAAGCTTGTTGGTCCTTGGTCATTATCCTGTATTTGTAAATAATAATTCTGAAAAATAAAACGTTAGCGTAAAAACGTAAATATAAATGAGACAGTAATTAATTCGAGCCCACTGAATTCACAGTGTTTCCTTAAGGAATTTAATCCCCTCCTAGTACCCAATGTTATGGATTATTTCCTTCGAGGATAGAACGAATTACACACTGGTGTAGCGGTACTTGAAACCCCAGTATTTCAGCGAACATAAAATTCGGCAACAAATCACACTTACAGATGCTTTGTTTGTAGTTTAAAAACAATGCAAAACAAGGGAGGACAACTCAGAAGTCGAATGAAAATTCTGAGAGGAAGGAATGCACAGTATAACCAACGTTGAGTTTTTCTGTTCAGAGAGTAGCAAGAGCTCTTAATTTTCAGTGTCTCTTTCTCTCCAACTGCTGCTCTATTTATAGCAGTCAGTTGAGACCCGTCACCCTCAATGGTGGAGGATGCACTTGCTTGGTGGGAGGAGCATTTGGCCATGGTGGGAGGAGCACTAGGAGGCTGCTATTGCAACGCGATACACGGATTGAAAAACATCCGAAGCCGAAGCCGAAGCCGAAGCCGTAGCCGTAGCCGAAGTCGAGCCGAGAGAACGACGACGACGGTGCGAGACTTGCCTTCTTCCTAACTCTTTAAGAGCGACATGAAGTGCATTTGTATATAAACCCACCAAAATTCTTATCCTCTACCAATGTGGAACAATGTCTTATTAAAAGAGAGACGGAAACTTAAAATTTTACTCAAATAATTTTATTTTCCCTCCATTTCCCATTCACCCTCTTTTTAATATCTTTCTATATTAAAAATCCTCAACAAATGTTGAGTTTAACGTTAATTCTAATATTTTATAGCATTAAATTATTGTAAAAGCATGACACAAAAAGATAAATGTGAATGTAAATGTGATTTAGACAAATGTAAATGTTGGATGTGTAATTTTAAATTATAAATACCATCACGAGGGAGACATTATCCCTACCTCGAGGGAGTAGAAATGTTGTTTCCAAAAAACCTCCGGCTCAAAAAGATGAACAGAGATAAATGAGATTTTAGGTTGGGATAATGTCTCCCTCGTGGTGGTATTTATAATTTAAAATTAAACATCAAACATTTACATTTGTCTAAATCACATTTACATTCACATCTATCTTTTTGTGTCATGCTTTTATAATAATTTAATGCTATAAAATATTAGAATTAACGTTAAACTTAACATTTTATATCAAAAGATCTATTTTCACTTTGAAATCTTTTCTAGTCAAATCCCTACAAAACTCTCTCAAACCTCTCTCTAGTTCAATTTACATGAACTTGTTTGATTGAATATAAAATTAAAAAAAAATATGGAAAACTTTTGATACTTATAATAAAAGATTGAATATAAAATTAAAAAAATATGGAAAACTTTTGATACTTCGAATAAAAAATGAGTCATAAATATTATACTACTATAAATCAACTCACTCATGGTAAAATTAAAAACTATAAATTACATTATTCTTAAATTTATAAAAAAAATTATTCTCTAAACAAATTAATAAAAAAATAGATTCACACAATTAAAATAAATAAAATCATTTATATACGAAGAAAGAGAGAGAGAAAGAAGTAGAAGATGAAGAATAGAAGAAAGAGTAATGGGGAAAGCACGTGGGGGTCAGGAAAAAGGGTATAGCGCTGGCTATTTTGGCACTATACTTGGGCGTGTCAGCTTTTTCAGTATAGTGCCAAAATACTTGGCGCTATATTTAACGGCACAATTAACGTTTCTGTATAGTGCCAAGTATTTTGGTACCATATATAAAAATATCATCTTTTTATTTTTTCACCTATTTATGTATTTTGAGTCTAAAAGAATCACATTTTGATTCCGGACTCTTATAAAACAGTATATTGCCGTTTCATGTGCTCATGAGCTTCTCTGCCTATTTCCTAACTGATCAAATTCTTGATACCCTTCAACTTCATGTTATTCTTGCCTTTTATCAGTTTGGTTCTAATAAAAACTTTTTTCTTTTCCATCTAAGTTTTGAATATATTGCTCATTTTTAGGCAAAATTCAGGTCACGTGACTATGAGGTCACAAGTTCGAGCTGTAGAAACAACTTCTTGCATAAATATAAGGTAAGATTGTGTACGATAGAGCTTTGTGGTTCGACTCTTCTCTGAACCCCGCACATAGCGGAAACTTAGTGCACAGAGCTATCCTTTTTATTCAGGCCACGACAACTATTACATCATGCGTACTGTTTTTTATCTCGAATATAAATCTTGAATACATTTCTGTAATAACATGCCAAAAGCCAAAATAACCCTAGCACATTGTTGGGAGCCAATGAATTGAGTGGAGCAGGTTCCCCTCGATTTAAGGAGCTCTCCAACTATAATCAGCTGATATCTTTCTAGTTAAGTTTAGCCTTGAGTTTTTTTTTTTTTTTAGCTTAAGTTTATTTACTTAACCAAAAATAAGATTAGGAGCCTATAGCAATCACTAGTTATTTGCTTGGATTCTTAAAAAATATCGTGTTGAATCTTTGAAAAGTTATTCATCTTTAAATAGCTGACACGATCAACAACATAGCTCACTAGTGTCACGACCCGGATTTATCCCACCATCGGGCGTCGTGATGGCGCCTACTAACGTAGCTAGGCCAGCCAAACAATACAACATTTCTTTGTCCACCCTCAACAACGTATTATGCTAACAATAATTAAATAAGTGCAGAAGACTTTAGTTTTAATAAAAACAATATAAAAAAAATGGGAAGTTGGACCTCAATTTGGGGTCCAATTACAAAACTAATCATATATTTGGATTCATGGGGGAATAGGTAACCGGGTTTTGGTTCGAACCTCGGGTTTTGACCACGTGGGCCCGGGGGCGTTTTGAAAAATTTTGAGTAAAACCTTAGGAAAATTCGTTTTCATGCATTCAAGTTGATTCAATTAGCATTTGTTGATACATTCAAGTAATTTGTGACTAGATTCGAGCGGTTTGGTGGTGAATTCGAGGGGTAAAGCTATTCTAGAGGCTTGAGTGGACTTTTTGGAGCATTTGAGGTAAGTGTTTGATCTAACTTTGGCCTGAGGGAATATGATTAGAGTGTTTTGATTGTTATTTGCTAAATGATCGAGTACGGTGTATAGGCATGATGATGAGTATCTATACACCGGTGTCTAGCATGACCGTGAGTCGTAAATGCTTTTAATTTGAAAGATATGACACATCTGTCTTGTTAAATTGATAACTTCCATGTAAAGTGTTGGATAAGAACGAAATGAACTAAAAGAGTTTGTGAAGCAATGATTCCCTTGTCGGGACGAGTAGACTGATACAATTGAATTCTTCCTTGCCGGGATAGTTAGGCTGTTAGTTGTACCCTTGCCGGGTTTAATTGTTATGGTGATGTTTTTCCCTAATGGGACCTCCTTTGGAGAGATTATCAGTGTTATGAATTATATTATGGGATTGTGTGGCACGCCGACC
>MU774971.1:0-26084 GCA_026770625.1 Nicotiana glauca
TATATCATCAAAACAACATAAAAATGTGATTATTTAGGGCGTGATTATAGTCAAATTCACCTATTATCAACTACTCTTCAAATATACTCAGCATTAAGTATCTTAGGGAAAAATAATATTTTATGTGGTTAACCCTTAATTTAAATAAAAATTGATTCACAAGTTTATCATGACAATCATATGTCAAATTAAGTTGTACGTCCATACACACAAAGAAAAGAGTTCAAATACAATTAAAGAAAAATAATTCTAGTTCAAATAAGGAAAGATTTAATAAGTATTAAAATTTTAATTGATTTCAAAGTACTAAATTTAAAGAAAATAATTAAATGATAACATTAAAACTCAAAGTGCTAATTATTAGGAAAATAATTAAATGCATATTCCTACATATTAGAAAATTAATTAAATGACTATTTTATCTAATGTGAACTCTACTTTTAAAGAGTAAAAAAAGCGAACGATATTTCGCTAAGGGCCTTCGTGCTTTTAATATAACTAGTTTTAATGTACGGCGTTGCATGTGTATGCCACGTCAAACAATTAAAATGTATTGTATCTGAAAAATTAAATTAAGTAAAATAGCAATTGACGTCAATAGATGCAATGGTATTATTTTAAAAAAACACAAAAAAAAAAATCAGTATAATCCCACGAGTGGGAGGGAAGACAGTGTGTACGCAGACATTACCTCTATCTTGAGGGTAGAGATGTCATTTCCAATATACCCTCGGCTCAGGGAAAGAAATGAAAAGTAGTATTTTTTTTTTATTTAAAAGGAGTAAAATAAGAGTATCATTTATTCTACCAACAAATTTGGTGTCAAAACTCATTCCTTTTATTCCTTTTAAAACAAATACTCATACTTTAGCTCGATATTATTATTTTTAATATTTTACCTGGAGAATGCACTGCATGATATGTATTTTGGTGTTGTTAAAAATATGCAATAGAAAATAAAATTACATAGAGAGAGTAAAAAGAGATCGCCTAAAATTTTAATATTATGTCAAACTAATAAAAAAAATCATGAGAGACCATTTTGGTCACAAAAGCTCAACAGCTATAGAGCTTCTATTTTCTTGTTTCTTTCTATTTAATCCTAGTTTGTTATTATTTTGGACACTACTAATACGGTAATCTTCCATCTTTATGATCTTCAATTAAGAAAAAAAGGTCGGAGAGAATGACTTTCTGAAATTCTCTCCTTTCTAAAGCTGCGCAAGGCAATCCGAAAACCCTATGGCTAAGAGGAATGAGACGGTGAAGGGAGGGATGAGCCGAATTCCTACTTTGGAACTTGATTTCTACTACAACTCAATCTCAATTCCAAATTTGTCCAGTCCTAGTGAATCTTGTAGGAACAAACTTTAGTCGTTGAAGGGTATAGTAAAAATCTCTTAGGTGAAATTAATCCTCTCAACTTTAGCTATAACGATATTCTAAATCAAAGAAAAACATATAAAGACAAAAAATAGTAGATTATAAATTTTCTTATATGCCGTCTTAATTAAAGAACAACAATACGTGTACTGCAAATAATGAACCTCAAAAATTATAAAAGAAAAAACTATAAAACTATCAAATTATATTGTACAGTTATCTATTTACACTTTTATTGTCTTTTGTATTAAACTCGTGATAAGAAAGTTAGTTCTTAGAAGATATTGGAAGCTTGATGAATTTTCTAAGTTTACACTTATAATACAATTTATTCATCTACAAGAATTTTATCTGTTAATTATCCTTCAAAACGGAGGATGTATGATAGTCTCCTGAGGCTAATTAAATTGAGCAGACAACGGCACTAATGAAGAAAATATATGGGGTATGGAAGACTGTATTTCGTTCAGCTATTATGTTCCTACTTCGTTTTTCCATTCCTTGCGTTACTTTTTCAAACAAGGAAGGTTTCATGATTACACAAAAGTGGTATTTTGTTGATTTTAAAGTACTAAATATTAAAAAAAATAACTAAATTATAACTTCATAAAATGTAAAATATTTTCTTAGATGATAATAAAGACAAACGACATTTAGCAAAGGGTCTTCATGCTTTTAACCTAACCTAATATATATATATATATATATATATATATATATATATATATNTATTTACGGTACACCAAAGACTTTTTACTTAGCTCTGTGTAAAAAATTACCAAAACAAAAATTAAAAGTAAGTTCTAACTATCATAACAATGAATATTTCTCAAGTCAATCAAATCAGTGAAAAAAATAGAAATTGACAGCGAAATCAAAAGACAACATGTAGTTTAGTCTTTTAGATTAATTCCTAGTTGCGCATATACATATGGACCAATGCACGAAAACATATTCCTTGATTGCTCCTTCTCTCTTGAATCATAGAACTCTCTTTACTCCTTGTATCCGTAAGGCTTAAACCGCTTGAAATCTTTCTTACAAAATATGGAAAGAGCTAATAGAAATTTGGTCATAACAAGTAACTATCAAATCTACTTCAGTTCTGAATTCCCTATTCCCTTCCTTTTGGTTTTACAAAAGCAATTGTAATATCTGAGGCATGAGCAACAAAACTCAGATAACTAGACACTTTGTATACTGTTTGAGATTGAATCGGCCGAAGTAAAACCTGCTTGAATTACATTGAAAAATTAAGTTTAAGTGCCATGAACAGAGCAGAAAAGAAGACTCGGAAGAAAAGATATTTCTAAGAACTTATGTACAACATCTAATGTAAAATTGTGATTTAAATAACAAAATACAATCAAGCCCAAAACTCAAAATGCATGAGATTCCTTATAGCATGCGGTATCGAAAATTGCTTTTATAACTTCAACCTCTTAGCCTCTTGGTTTTTTTAATCTTCAAGATCATTGTTCATCCACCAAACAGACTAAGGATCCTGTAAAAAAAAATTCAGTGAGTATGAAACAGATAGGTTATTCTTACATGCATCTTTCAATGACATCAATGGATGACTTTTACATATTAATGTCCAGAGTCAAAATAATTGAATTAGTTACTGTAAGAAGTACAAGAGACATATATATTTGTTGGATGCTTGTCGAAAACTTGTGATAATCTAATCCACCTTAACAATAGATTTATCTTACGACTTTTATGAAGGTTGAAATTGGAGTGATTCTTTAATTCTGATGCATGAAGAATAAAATCACAAGTTTATCATCTTTCTGGATGAAAACATCTTTCCGGCTTCCGCATATGTGGGAAAAAAAATTAAACTGAAAGTATGCTAGAAGTTATGGGAGGCACAAGAATGAATCCATCTCCATAAAGAATCTTTAGTAAGAGACGAGTTCCTATTTCTTCCCTTTAATGCAACAATTTATATTAGATCATTCCTAGTCAAATAAGGTAGTTACATTAATTTTAGAGTTCTAAATATTATGACTTACTATACTATAACAATTCAAATAAGGAAAGATATACGTAGTAAAAGGAATATAATTGATTTCAAATCTTAAATATTAGTAAAATAGATAAATTACAAATTTGTCCAATATAAAATTAGTTTTTAGAGGGTAAAAAAGGCGAACGACATTTCGCTAAAGACCTTCGTGCTTTTAATATAATATAAATAGATATAGATATAGATGTGTAGGTGTTTGATTGAGCAAAAGAAAAAAAAATTGGAACTTATGGCCATGAACATGCCATGTCATTCCATTACGTAGCTATAAAATCATACTCCCTCCGTTTCAATTTATGTGAACCCATTTGACTGGGCACGGAGCTTAAGAAAAGAGAGAAGACTTTTGATCTTGTGGTGTAAAATGAGGCACATATATTTTGTGTGGCTATAAATCATTCTGTAAAGGTAAATTGTTTCCAAATAAGGAAATGGGTCATTCTTTTTGGCACGGACTAAAAAGAAAATAGGTTCACATAAATTGAAACGGATGGAGTATTAATTTAAGGGTCAAATGAATAACTAAAGTTAATTGTATCTAAATGTAGAAAACTATCAATCTTTTCGGATAGATTACAAATGAAATAAATGGAACAAATGCAGTATTTAATATTTCTTTCGTTTCAATTTGTTTGAACTTATTTGACTGGGTACGAAGTTTAAGAAAAAAGAGAAGATTTTTAAAATTTGTGGTCTAAAACAATTCATAAATATTTGTGTGGCTATAAATTATCTTATTAAAGGTAAAGTAGAAAGTTTAAAGTCACATTGCTTGCAAATTTAAAAAGCGATCATTCTTTTTTAAACATATTAAAAGGAATACGTTCATTCTTTTTGAAACGAGGGACTATATCTTTTTGGATTGATCATAATGAGCTCATGAAAAGGTAGAAGACTAATAAAGTTTACATGTGTACATATCTGTATGAATGCATATGTATATATAAATCCATACCAAAAAATTATTCACTTTTTAAAAAAAACGGCAACGCTTAGTAGCAGGGTCAAAGTTACTTTTATTCATACTTCTGTGATGGTGCAATTTAGAAGATATTTCTTCCAACTAGTTCTATAAATGTTGAACTTCTGAAAATTACTTTTTTTGATATAATTTAAGGGTCCATCAAACTATATAGAGAATTAGGTTCTCTATTAGTTCTCACAAAAATCACGCACATTGCAGTAAGTAAATGAAACAAAGGAAATTTACGTGAAAAATTTCCAGCTCAACGGGATTAGAAACCACGATCTACCCTTCTAGGATTTCAACTTTACTACTGAGCAATTTTTAGATTACAACCTATTGTCACCTATGAATTAACCTCTTAATCCCTCATTAACTTGTAACAACTCTGTTACAAGCCATTATGTTATAACTCTATTACAGAGACTTTACAACTCGACTAACTTTAGTCAAGACACAAATACAAGGGTTTATAATTTACAAAGAATGTCTTACACAATGCTTCTAAGTAAGCTAAGTAGGAATTACAAGTAAGAGTTTTTATAAAGTTACAACTCAACTAAGGACGTATAATAACTTGATATGGGAACATGTCCGTAGCAGTGTTGTTCTTTGTTCTTGATGCACTTGAGAATCGTTTGTTGAATGATCAATTACTGTGAGAGTGCTTGAGTAAATTATCTAAGTTTTCAATTGATTTGTTTTACATTCTTGATGTTAATAATGCATTTGTGACATCACTTAGAATGATGTAAGCAAGTTAGATAAAAGGCATTCCCCATAAAGTTGACTGTTGCACTGTTTATGTACTGTAACGTGTGCAAGCAACAACTTTACAGCTGGGGCAGTTGACTTGTACAGTTTTCTCGAGAACTGGTAGCTATATGTTCCCTTTTTTATTCCTTTGACTCTGAAGAGTTGAACTGTGTCCCCAACTGGAGACTTGTTGATCTTTACGATCGTGAGGATGTGTATCAGGTTCCTTATCTTGTTCTTAATAATAAATTTGTTAGATCATCAAAACATAATAGGGATACATATATAACCTCTCAATTTTTCCCTTTTTGAAGATGACAAACTTATAATTCAAGTTCCCCCTAAGAACCAGAATGACATTGGCATTTCCTGTATTCCCCCCGAATCTGTTTCCCATCATGTTCCCCCTGAATTATTTTTCCCCATTGTGGCATCATAAAAAGATCAACAACAGCTTTAAGCAAAAAGAAGTCTAGCATGAGTTAACTCATGTCACTTATGTGCACACAACATGACTAAAACCAGAGCATAAAAGCAAGGCATATACAACAAAAAGGAAAAAGCTTCCATTAAATAATTTGGATTTTAAAAACAGGGAGCAGATTCAATGTTGCTAGCAACCATCCACAATTCAGAACAAAAAGAGAAGACAAGTACCACAAACATCATCATAAACTTAACATTAAAGACCAACACTTAAGACTTGACACTGAAGGGACACTAGAAAGAGAGGGCTTAGAGGCAGAGGCAAGGGTTTGGAGGACTAGATCCATTCGAGCATTCGCTGACATTTGCTTATTGAGCACTTTCTCTTTTAGGTCCTTCACCTGTTTCTTGAGCTAAACATTCTCCTTGGCCAGATGGGAAACCTCTTCGCTTTGAGAGATACTGGAACCAGGTGCCTCCTGAAGCTGACTCAACTGACTCTCAAGAATAGCATTCCTTGCTTTCAACTGCTGTATTTCAGCAATCACACTGTTCTAATCGTTGATCAACTGAGAAATGGTAGAAATACTTCCAACTCCTCCAGCCCTATCAATGCACTCATATTCTTCAAGAGTGGACTTGGAGAAAGTTTCTTCTTAGTACCCACTTTATCTTATCCCAAGGGAACCTTGAAGTACTCAAAGACCTTGGTGAGAAGGAACCCATAAGGCAGCAGACAAACCAGGTCCTTCCTGACCAATTTGTTCAGTAACGTGAAGCTTGCATGACCCAGCCTTCTGTGTCATAATTCAGCATCATTATCAACAACACTTAGACTGTTGAATCACCATTTTGCAGAGACTCAAAATCAGCAACATAGATATTTTTAAATTTTTTTTGCAACTAGCACCACCTCACCCGTCACAAGATTTGTCACTGTACATATCTTGGACACAAATTCCACTTTGTTTCCCTTGTCACGACACTTAGCAAGTTGTACTTCAACCCATTCACGTAGTACACATTTTCAATTGAGTGAGAAAGAGACTTCCCAATCCTTCCAACTCCCAGAATGTGTCCTTTCTTGCCATTTCCAAAGGATACACTCTCTCCTTTCAGCGCTTTAAGAGAAAGAAAATCATTTGAACTTCCGGTCATATGCTTTAAGCAGTTGCTATCTACCCATTGTAGGTTGTTCCCTTTTTACTATCTCCACAAAGTGTATCAATTTGGGGAGGTGCCTTTAAGTGACGCAAATAAACCTCTGCTACCCTAAAATAAAAAAATTCCCCCCCCCCCCCCCCCAAAACCCACACACACACAGTTTTCCCTTTCCCTCCTTTTCCCAAACCCTTAACGCCTTTAACCCATTTCTCTGGAAACTTCCGCCTTTAACACTCCTTCCCCCTCCATGTTTAGGATTCATCCAGTTTTGTAAATTGGATCTGGTAAATCGGTAAGTTTCATCTGATTTCTTTTTCACGTTTTGATTTCTTATTTGGTGAGAGAATTTAAGTTCTCAAATTGGCTTTGTAATGTTTTTAGATCTTTATACTCTTCGATTTTACTGTGTTTATTCAAGTAATATTATGATTTGAGGATACATATAGAATTGCAACTTATTGGTTCTTAGTGCTATGGTGCTTGAATGTTCGGAAAAAAGGCCTTTTTTATACTTTTTCCCAATTTGTTAATATCTAGCTCTCTCTATGCGTATTTTCTTTCTTTTCCACATATGGCTAATGGTTGAATGCATTTATTCTCTTTAGGAACTTCAGCCACCATCAATGTTTGTTTGCTACTCTAGTAATTTATTAGATCCTCTTTTGCGCTAGTTCTCTAGTTAGTATTATTTCTATTTTTTCCTCTTCTCCAGAGTCTCTATTAGATGATTGAAAAGTTATTTTTTGAGTTTTAGAGATCTAATCTTATTTTAATTGAGATTGAGTTGTAGTTGTTGTTCATGGCCTGCTTATTTCTCACATTTGATTGAGTTTAGCAGCTTTAACTAAGAAATATTTTTCTGATGAAAGTGAAGAGAATTAGAATAAAGGGAACAAGAAACACCTCGCTTTGGGTGTTTTTCTTTAAACATGAAAATTAGAACTACGTTATTTAAGAATGAAAAAATTATATTAACTGGTTAACAATCTAAAATAAATGGTTACTATGGCTTTCAGCAAATTACCAGTTGCTATTGCAAGAATAATAGGCATTTGCGAATAGAAATATTCTTTTCAGAAAACTTTGTAAGTAGTTTGCTAACTTGATTATTTGGAATCCTTTTCTCATCATCTAAAGAATAGAAGTTATGAAAATATGATTCTTATTGAGCATTTCGCAAACTTGATTCAATGAAATCTTATTTTCATCACAAAGTCGTTTCAGATGAATTCTAGATAGAGGGAAGAATTATAGCGAGTTATAGTTATGACAATATGATTTTATTCGAAGATACTTCAAATGCTTTAGGCTTTGATGCATCATTAGCTAAAGAGATCCTAACCAATATGATCTCTTGATGTATGTCACTTATGTTGACATTGAAAATTGGTCTGTGAATATAGTGCTTTATTTTACATTCTGTTATATTTTATATTCTATTCCTTATTATTTCGTTACTTGATTGTAGATAATGTCGAAGACTATGCATTTAGAACTTGCTAAAGTCAGTTTAGTCAGTACTTCCTTCGCAACCTGTATTACAACCTTTATTAACAATTGAATCATCACCTTCACATACTAATCCAACATCACCACAAGCAAAATTCAGTAAGTGTAGTACACGTGAGTCTATACATCATTGTTACCTCATTTATTTTATTTTACTGATTAAATAAATTTATTATGTAACTGTTCCTCTAGTTTAGTAAAGTTATTTGTACTTAATTTATTTTCATATTTAGATGGTTGAGACTGAGACAGGGATAAAGCCAGGATGAGGAAAAATTTGTCTTTCTACACGTAAGAAACATGATTGGATCATATGTGAGTGAGGAGACAAGAGAAATATATGTAAGTTGTACTTCTTTCTCTTTTTCTCTTCTAGAACTAGAATCATGATTTGCATCTTCGGACGACTTTGTAATGTGGGTAACCACATGGACAATATATAGGTTATGTGACTATTGACTCATGATGAGTAGGATTTCCTTGATTGTGTATGTATTTAGGAAAAAGTCCAACAAGCAATGAATTAACGTACCACAGATACTAAAATTTTAACAAGTTATAAGGCATCTGATTGAAGTTCTTGGCAAGGTCCTTAGGAGTACTGTTTACAGAAATATACTGTATTATCCAGAAAAAATAGAGGTACCTGGCATTTTTATTGTGAAAGTTGACTCTGTTATTTTCATTTCCAACATCAGTTAATTGATGAACAGGTACAAATTACATAATTAGTTTAAACATATTTTGTTGTCAAAGTCCCATTGTTAAAATTGACTTCACTTTGTTTGATGTTAACGTTAAATGGTTTTGGCATTGGTTTGGTTTTATTTAACTAACTATTAGTTTACCTATCCTATTTTGTTAGTATATTATTTTCTTCTACTTTAATTTTCGAGATACCGTTAGCTTTGATTTTAATGCAAGTTTTACTTTGTTAGTCATTGTGCTGGATTATCAACTTATAATACTTTATTTGTTTGATTCTAGTTATAATGTTAGCCAATTGAGTTTAACTATATTTTGACAGTAAATTTTTTTTTTTAAATCTAGAAAGGCAGTCGTGTTTGTGCAACTGAGTTTTGTGATGATACACGAGGAAATAAATATGTAATTATGCTCCTGCCATGTGAATTTCTAACAACTTTAGCTTAGTGCCCTTTTTAAATCAAGTGGCAGATTTATCTACAAGAAGATTTCTATTTTGTTTCTTTTTTATGTAACGAGTACTTTGCCTTTCTCTTAATTAAATTTGAATATTTTGGATATGTTTTCCTACTTTGATTGACATATCATCAAAGAAATGTTAGTAGCCTAAGAGTTTCTCATCAAATATTTTTATTTTATTATTTCAGCTTTGATGGTGAGTCTACTTTAATTGTCGAGTAGGAGGATCATCGGGTGACTTTAAGATGATCATCGGGTGATAACAATACAAATCACCAAGCAAATACATAGTGTTATAAGTTTTCATTCCAAATAATAAATATATTGAGCTATCTTGCATGAGTCAGTATTAGTTTAGTTTGATAAGGATTTGAGCATCTAATGTTTGTTAATTGTTATTATGGTTATTTGTAATGGAGTTTGATTTATGTTATAAGTTATTCGATAAAATTATTTATTTAATTTCATATTTCATTATTTTCTTTAAATAGTGAGATCATATTAAGGAGGTTATTAACCCCCACAAGTAGTTTTTTTTTAGAACATTGGTATTATTTTTGGAGGTTATAAATCGCCATTAATTGTCTCAGAAAACCTCAATAAATTAAAAATTCAATTTGTGGGGGTCGTCGTGGGGTTTTTAAAAAACCTCCTCAATATTGCTCGTGGCTCTCATAACTGTGGCATTTTTTAAAACCGCCACAATACATTTTGTGGAGGTTGAAAACCGTCATAAATCGTCAAAATAACCCCCACAAAATAAACATTTTCCTGTAGTAGTCCAAACGACTTAAGGTCCCTTGTAATGAGGAAATGGGTGAATGAGGGATCTTCAAGTCCAAGCAGGCATCATGCGTTTTTATATGAAGGATCAGGTTCTCTACCATTAGTTACTTTTTTAGTAAAAACTTTATTTTTCTGTTGTGACTGAAATTTGGCCTTACAGTTTTCTTTAAAGTGCCCAGTATTACCATAATAAGTGCAAATCCAACTGTTAGGTACAGTAATATACTTGCTATGAAGGTTGTATGGGAGTCTTTTCTGTAACGACCTGAGATCGGTCGTTTTGAGTTATAGCGCTCCGTTCAGCAATCGGAGGCCATGAGCAGCTTCGTTTCAGGTATTATGACATGTACGCGTGGTCGGAATTGAATTTCGGGAAGTTCAGGGTCGATTTGGAAAGAGGGTTCTCATTTCGGAAGCTTAAAGTTGAAAGAATGAATTAGGATTTGAATTTTGGGTAAACGACCTCGGAATCAGGATCTGAAGGTTCCAGCAGGTTAGTATGATGATTTCGAACTTGGGCATATGCCCGGTTCAGGGTTCGGATAGCCCGGAAGCATTTTGGCACCTATTGTAGAAGTTAGCATTTTAGAAAAAATTTCATAAGTTTGGCTTGAAGTGTATTTTAGTGTTATCGATGTCCGTTTGGGATTCCGAGACTGTGAATAGCTCAGTATGGTGATTCTGGGGTTGGGGGCGCGATCGGAAGTGAATTCGGAGGTCCGTAGGTCATTTTGGAACCATTTGGCTAAAGATAGAAATTTGGAGATTTTTGAGAAGTTTGCCCGGAAGTGGACTTTTTGATATCGGGGTCGGAAATCGATTTTGAAATCTAAAGTAGGTCCGTAATGTCAAATATGAATTGTGTGCAAAATTTGATGTCAATCGGACGTGATTTGATAAGTTTAAACATCGGAAGTAGAAGTTTGAAATTTTGAAGTTCATAAAGCTTGAATCGGGGTGTAATTCATGGTTTTAGCATTGTTTGATATGATTTGAGGCCTCGAGCAAGTCCGTAATGTGTTTTGGGAGTGCTTGATAGGTTTGGTTGAGGTCCCGGGGGCCTCGGGTGGATTCCAGGTGGCTAACGGATCGAATTCGGAGTTTGAAGAAGGGCTGGAGCTGCTGCTTCTGGTATTTCCGCTTCTGCGGATTTGGGACCGCAGAAGCGAGGAAGAAGCCGCAGAAGCGGTTGGATGTGAAGCAGCCCAGGACCGTAGAAGCTGCCCTAGGTCCGCAAAAGCGGAACCGCAGAAGTGGTGGGCCGTCTGCAGAAGCGAAAATTGGGCGGGAGCCTAGTGTCCGCAGAAGCGGCGTTTTGTCCGCAAAAGCGGGACAGAGGAAGCGAAAATTGCTAAGGCAGTGAGGTTGTTTTAAAAATCGGATTTTGGCTATTTCCTCTCATATTTTCTTGGCTTGGGAGATTCTTGGAGGGGTTTCAAGAGAGGATCTTCATCATTAATGATAAGGTAAGTTGTCCCCACCTATTTTGAGTTAAATACATCAATTATGTATGGATTTGAGCATGAAAATTGTAGAAAAACTTGGGGTTTTGAGGGAAGACCTAGAAAATTATTGTTATTGGAATTTAACCACGATTTTGGGTATGAAATTTAGAGAAAATCATATATTTGAGTTCGTGAGTTTATGGATAAGGTTTATCTTCGAAAAATTTCGGAATCCGGGCATGTGGGCCGAGGGCATTTTTGTCAACTTTTCGATCAGAGTTAGGAATTTCTATAAATTAGATTGTAATGAATAATTGTGCATATATTAATGGATTTGCGTAACCGTTGGCTAGTTTTGGACCGTGGTGCATCAATTAGAGTCTTCGGAAGGGTGTGGACTGCCGGTTTGGATCTTCGAAGCCAGGTGAGTCTCCTTTCTAACCTTGTAAGTGGGAATTGTCCCCATAGGTGAAACAATTGATTATGTGCTCCTATTTGTGCCCCATAGGCTACGTATATGCACGAGGTGACGAGAGTCCGTGCGTAGCTACTATTATGCTATTGTCCGGGTAGTCTAGGACCCAAAAACATGTTATACTTTGAATATTTGTAATCGTATGGATAGTTGAATTGCTTAAACCACATCAAAATAGTAAATGAATTTCTAACAAGATCTAAACCTCACTTTCTTATATTGTTAAAAGAGAATTAGCTTTCTTTGAATAATTGCCCCATGTTGGCTTCTTGATTGAATGTCTCTATGTGTTTATTTTGGAACGGGCCGAACGGCTCGGCAGATTAAATAGATGCATCTATAGGCGCGCCGTCGACCCTCGGCAAGTGCACAGTTTATTTATGTTGGATTGGGCCATCTCCTCGGCATGATTTGCGCATGATATATTTTGTTGCCTGAGAATTTTAAGTGTTGATATTGCCTTTCATGGCTTGATATAAATTGATAAGATAATGAAAAGAAAACCTTGAAAATCCTTGATTATTTGTTGAAGGTGTTTACCTGTTTTCCGGCTTCGTGAATTAGAACTGCTATATAAATCCATGATTTCCTCACATTTTTAGTATATTGTCAATTGACCTCTAGTACGTGTCGAAGTTAACCATCTCGTCTCTACTTCTTCGAGATTAGGCAAGATACTCATTGAGTACACTTTGTTTACGTACTCATACTACACTTCTGTGCATTTTTGTTACACAGGTATATGTACCTCTAGCAGCCTACTGGGCGTAGCAGCGCGAATGATTCTAGGACTAGGAAAGTTGCATTATTCGAGCCGACTCGCAATTAGTGTAGTCCCTTTCGGCATATTGTATTTATTTTCCGTCCACTGTATTTCGGAAGGATGTTGTATTTTATTTCCCTATCAGTAGATGCCCATGCACTTGTGACACCGGGTTCTGGGAGGATTTTGGATTATTCAGTATTAAGTCTTTTATCGACTTTATGTTCATTTTTGTAAAATTTTTTATTATTTAATATTTAACGTATAAGAAAAATGATTTCCGCAAATATTAAAACTGGAATTTAATTATGCATTCTTGGTTGGCTTGCCTGACAGCGGTGTCCGGCGCCACCACGACCCTTAGTGGATTTTGGGTCTTGACAACATGTTATCAGAGTACTAGGTTTCTAGGGTCTCACGAGTCATGAGCAAGTCTAGTAGAGTCTCGCGGATCGATGGAGACGTCTGTACTTATCCTCGGGAGGCTGGCTGCAGGACTGTTAGGAGTACTTCCCTTCTTGATTCCCTGTCGTGCGATTTGATTCCTGTAAGGCTTATGCCTTTGTTTCCTTCCTACTCAATCTTATGCGACGTGAACCGCTTGTTATAAATCAAGAAGTGAAGAACCATAATGGTACTACAGATGTGATACGGGATGTTTCTCCCGGTATAGTTGATCGAATTATTATCGTCGCTTTATGGAAGAATATTTTATTGTTTCAGCTCAGTAACGATACTTCTGAGGGCTTTGGGGTTGGGCACAAGTTTCCATGATGCTTATGAACGAATGTTGCATAGTAGTGATATGATGGCAGGATGATTGCCTACGTCGGAGTAGTGAATGACTTGAAGGGAGGTTTACTCAGTGCATAATCAAGAGATTCAGTATTTTATTCCTGGGAGGGGAAAGATAATCGAACTAAGGATGGTCAGATGTGGGCTGGTGGAAGTAATGAGGCTTGGTATTTGCAAGCGTTGTAGAGTTTTCTTCTATGATGGGATGTCGTTGTCATAATTGAACGTGCTAAGTTTGTCGGTATTATGACCTTCTACAATTCGCCTTTGGGGCAAGATATTGTGAGATAGAATTGGAGACACAACTGTCAGATATTGCAGGATGTGGTAGTTCAGGATTGAATCAGTATTTCTAATGTTGACGGTTCGATAAAGATGACCTTCAGAAAGGTTTAAGTTAGCAGCAATTGTGGGTTCAGGTGACACGAAGATAGATTTTGTTTAAGACAGCAAGTGAGCAGCAAAGTATGAGGAAGGACGTGTGGGAAATGTCGGGCGGTGGCTAAAGTTTCCGGAAGGCCGAGTATAAGAGGCCAAAGGCCGAGTAATCGATTAAAGGGATGCGTTCCGCCAAAGTGGGAGAGCGGTGGAGCCGCATATGTGCTTTGTAGTGGGATGACCACCTACATTAAGGAGAATTTGGAATGATTTGGGATTTTAATGGCTGGCGATTGAAGGCTACGGAATTAATTAGAAGTATGGGCTATCATGCGGCAGGGGATTTAATATAACGGAAAGGAGCCGCTTAAGTGAAGAAGGATGCACCATAACTTTGAATTGGAAGGATGTTGTCGCGCATTTAAATGATGTCCACGGGGGGTAAATGGACCTGTGCAGTTGGAGAGTGAGCTCAGACTCAGGATGGGTTATTGATGTCGTAGTGATTGTACCCCGTGCAGCGGCTTGGAAGATGCCGGGGAGAGCTTGTATAGGTGTGTTACCCAAGTGAGCAGGTTAGCGGTCGCGTGGTTGGCGAGGCTTTTGCGAAGAATTCTATCGGTTATATAGCAAAGAAATCGGTTGTGCAAATATGTTTGAGGAGTCAGAATATAAGAAGGCGTTTTACAGAAAGATTTCGAGAACTTTGGTGGTTGATTGCGCGAGGTTATGTCAATAAGAGATAAAGAGGACGGGTGAATTCCAGATTTGTGAAATGATGGTTTCATTCTAAGTGGGAGAGTCCTACCGCTTATGATTGGGTTGCATGGTTAATTACTTGCGAGATTCTTGGGCTATTAGCATATCAATGGGCTATTTCAGCTACGGGAAAGGACCATAAGTGGTAAATTAAGCAAAGGAAGTACTAAAGGTGGGCTATCGTTGGCCTTATTGGCCCATGTTCAGACTTGGAGGAGGATTCAGGATTGTGCTTTGTAGAGATGCGGGTTCCCAGGGAAGTGATTCTGCCAGATGCTTCACCAATAGGGCATCCATGTGCTAGATGATTTATGGAATTGATTATATTCGGGGTCAAGTCAGAGTGGATGGCTCTCAACAACGGTTCTAGTGAAATTCAAAAGATAAAGTATGGTACCTAATGATGTCGAGCCTATAAGTACAGTTAAGAATCAAGCTTGGTAGCAGCTTATGAGAAGGTGCCCAGAATGTTCTATGATGTTTTGACTTGCGATGTGGAGATTGGGAGGTATGAAATGGTTCATGGGATTTGAGACAACATGGTCTCGTGATTCAAGGTCACTCGAGATGAGTACAGATGTAGTATGTTATGTGTTGGATGGAATTAGTATTATTTCTAAGGAAATTGGGGTGAATCAAAAGAAGATAGATTGGTTAGCCATAATTTAGTTGGCATGTTGGTGGTAGAGATCAGCTCTTTCAGCATGATTAAGTTATGCAAGTGATCTGTGGCGGTGCGTATGAGGCTTGTCAACCGCCGTAATTGATATTATTCTGAAGCATTCTACTGTTATGGTTTGTTATGTGGAAGTGGATTTCGGAAGGGCTAGGTGCCTTAGACCACTACTTAGAGACTTGTGTATTTCCACAGTTATAAGAATTTACCTGTGTGTTGCTATGTTTCTCCTGAAGTGAGTTCAGTGAAAAGCTTTTATGTGACGAAGTGTTGACCTATTAGCAGTTTCAGATTATGATAAGGGTCATGTTCTATCGTACATTGGCATGTTGGGTGCAGTGACTAGTATGGGAGTTGAAGTGAAAAAAATCAAGGTTGCAAGTTCGGTGCTGACAAGGATGTCACAAGCTCGGATGAGCACGAAAGGAGTTTTGATGTTTAAACTAAGTGGTATTGTCATCAGCATCACCTGAGGTCGGTGTTTTGTGAAAAAGGCTTTGTATCCTGGTTAGGGATTCTTGATCGCTTTTGAGCGTTAGTACGGCCGGTGGTTTGGATGAGTGAACCTGTTAGGTGTTTCAGAAGGTTGTGGGAGCGAGTCCCACAGGAAGATCGTATAAGTGTGGCATGTAGCCTCTTGATTGATTGGAAAAGTTAAACCAAGTATGAATATTTGTGATGATATCGATAAGTTTAGGATATATGCCTGGAGGGCACTCAGTTACCGAGTTGTGGACTGTGGATGAGTACTCCGGTTATGATGGTTGTCCTTGTGTGTTATGAGAAGAGGAAAATTAGTATGGACCTTTGAAAGGTTATTGGCTTAGTTTGATATGATCAGGATCGAATTGAGGTCGGTGGATGGATTTAAATGTGAATTTGGGCTCTATGTTAGGCCAATTGTGTTCATTTCAGTAATGCGCTCCTTATGGAGTAGTCAGTGTATTATTTCGTTGTCAGATATTTCATGTAGTGATGCATTGCGCCGTGTGAGTTGTAATACGGCTTGAGGAATTGCTAATGTGTTGAGGATCCGCGTAGAAATGATGTATTATGAGCAAGATGGCTCTTGAGATTCAGATTGTATATCGCACCTCAGTTGTGCTTGAGTTTTGTAGCTTATGGTGCTATATGCTCCCTCAGGGATGTTATTATGCATTTAGCATGCTTATGACCGATATTCGATATTTTGTTGTAATGAGCAAATTTGGCTTGATGTGCATCTGCTTATGTAAGATATATTTGTGGATCGGGTTGCACGCCGCAATAGTGTGATGTTGAGTATAGTTTTCTATAGGCTATTTTGTGTTCCTTGCTTCCTGTTTTCTAAGGAAAGTCCGTATTAGTGCGTGAGTTAGGTAATTCCTTCCAGAGTTCGTTTTCCTTTCATATCGCGTTCGAATTGGTAGCCTATTGGCACATTGTGGCATCATATGAGACTTTTGATTATGTCTGGGGTGGCTTATTGCCTGAGCAGTTCGTACCAGGTGAGACGAGATTTTTGGATTTATGCAGTGCAATCTGAGTATATGAAGTAAATTATGGAGATAAGACCATTATTTGGTCCTGAATGAGGTGATGGCTTTGTCAGAGGTATGGACCTAATGATTTGTTGACTCGGTAGTTGGTTATGAATTTCTACACATCTCTTTCGTCGTGGCGGTATTGTAAAGGTTAGAGTAAGACCTGTGTAAGTCATAGGGTGCAATGGGAGCATCAGATTAGTAGGATTTTGACTAAGTTGATCAGAAAATGTTATTGTAGTTCGGTAAGAAAAGTGATGAAAGGTGTGAATTCAGCAGAGTTATGCAGTCATGTTTGGGTACAACGTGTAGTGATTAATATGGTGATCTTATGGTGGGAACAGGTCGGGCATAGAATCCTGGATGTTGGAATTGGGCTCTAGGGCTTATTTACTTGAACAAAAGGGAATATCTTTAAAATTGATCAAGCTAATGTGCTCAACTGAGTTGTGGTGGCACAGGAAGGTGCATGAGAGGTTAAACAGCGATTTCAGACTACTTCAGTGTAGTTCTCAGCACATTCGAGGATGAACGTATGTTTAAGTGGGAGAGAATGTAACGACCCGACCGGTCATTTTCTAGCACTCCGTTCAGCAATCGGAGGCCATGAGCAGCTTCATTTTAGGTATTATGACATGTACGCGTGGTCGGAATTGAATTACGGGAAGTTCAGGGTCGATTTGGAAAGAGGGTTCTCATTTCGGAAGCTTAAAGTTGAAAGAATGAATTAGGATTGGAATTTTGAGTAAATGACCTCGGAATCAAGATCTGAAGGTTCCAGCAGGTTCGTATGATGATTTCGGACTTAGGCGTATGCCCGATTTGGGGTTCGGATAACCCGAGAGCGTTTTGGTGCCTATTGTGGAAAATAGCATTTTAAAAGAAATTCATAAGTTTGGCTTGAAGTGTATTTCAGTATTATCGATGTCTGTTTGAGATTCCGAGAATGTGTATAGCTCAGTATGGTGATTCTGGAGTTGGGGCGCGATCGGAAGTGAATTCGGAGGTCCGTAGGTCATTTTGGAGCCATTTTGCTAAAGATAGAAATTTGGAGGTTTTTTAGAAGTTTGACCGGTAGTGAACTTTTTTATATCGGGGTTGGAATCAGATTCTGAAAGCTGGAGTAGGTCCGTAATGTCAAATATGACTTGTGTGCAAAATTTGAGGTCAATCGGACGTGATTTGATAGGTTTAAACATCGGAAGTAGAAGTTTAAAATTTCGAAGTTCATAAAGCTTGAATCGGGGTGTAATTCATTGTTTTAGCATTGTTTGATATGATTTGAGGCCTCGAGCAAGTCCGTAATATGTTTTGGGATTGGTTGGTAGGTTTGGTTGAGGTCCCGGGGGCCTCGGGTGGATTCCGGGTGGCTAACGGATCGAATTCAGAGTTTGAAGAAGGGCTGGAGCTGCTGCTTCTGGTATTTTCGCTTCTGCAGATTTGGGACCACAGAAGCGGCCCCGCAGAAGCGAGGAAGAAGCCGCAAAAGCGGTTGGATGTGAAGCAGCCCAGGACCGCAGAAGTGGCCCTAGATCCGCAAAAGCGAAACCGCAGAAGCAGTGGGCTGTCTGCAGAAGCAAAAATTGGGCGGGAGCCTAGTGTCCGCAGAAGCGGCGTTTTGTCTATAAAAGCGGGACCGCAGAAGCGAAAATATTTCCGCAGAAGCGAAAATTGCTGAAGCAATGAGGGTGTTTTAAAAATCAGATTTTGGCTATTTTCTCTCATATTTTCTTGGTTTAGGCGATTCTTGGATGGGTTTTAAGAGAGGATCTTCATCATTAATGATAAGGTAAGTTGCCCCCACCTATTTTGAGTTAAATACATCAATTATGTATGGATTTGAGCATGAAAGTTGTAGAAAAACTTGGGGTTTTGAGGGAAGACCTAGAAAATTATTGTTCTTGGAATTTGACCACGATTTTGGGTATGAAATTTAGAGAAAATCATATATTTGAGTTCGTGAGTTAATGGGTAAGGTTTATCTTCAAAAAACTTCGGAATCCGGGCACGTGGGCCCGAGGGCATTTTTGTCAACTTTTCGATCGGAGTTAGGAATTTCTATAAATTAGATTGTAATGAATTATTGCGCATATATTAATGGATTTGCCTAACCGTTGGCTAGTTTTGGAGCGTGGTGCATCAATTAGAGTCTTTGGAAGGGCGTGGAATGCCGGTTTGGATCTTCGGAGACAGGTGAGTCTCCTTTCTAACCTTGTAAGTGGGAATTGTCCCCATAGGTGAAACAATTGATTATGTGCTCCTATTTGTGGGGGCTACGTACGCACGAGGTGACGAGAGTCCGTGCGTAGCTACTATTATGCTATTGTCCGGGTAGTCTAGGACCCAAAAGCATGCTATACTTTGAATATTTGTAATCTTATGGATAGTTGAATTGCTTAAACCACATCAAAATAGTAAATGAATTTCTAACAAGATCTAAACCACACTTTCTTATATTGTTAAAAGCGAATTAGCTTTCTTTGAATAATTGTCCCACGTTGGCTTCTTGATTGAATGTCTCTATGTGTTTATTTTGGAACGGGCCGAACGGCTCGGCAGATTAAATAGATGCATCTATAGGCGCGTCGTCGACCCTCGGCAAGTGCACAGTTTATTTCTGTATGATCGGGTCATCGCCTCGGCATGATTTGCTCATGATATATTTTGTTGCATGAGAATTTTAAGTGTTGATATTACCTTTTATGGCTTGATATAAATTGATAAGATAATGAAAAGAAAACCTTGAAAATCCTTGATTATTTGTTGAAGGTGTTTACCTGTTTTCCGGCTTCGTGAATTAGAACTGCTATATAAATCCATGATTTCCTCACATATTTTGTATTATGTCAATTGACCTCTAGTAAATGTCGAAGTTGACCATCTCGTCTCTACTTCTTCGAGATTAGGCGGGATACTCATTGAGTACACGTTATTTACGTACTCATACTACACTTCTGTGCATTTTTGTTGCACATGTATATGTACCTCTAGCAACTTACTGGGTGTAGCAGCGCGGATGATTCTAGGACTAGGAGAGTTGCATTATTCGAGGTGACTCGCAGTTAGTGTAGTCCCTTTTGGCATATTTTATTTATTTCCTGTCCACTGTATTTCAGACAGATGTTGTATTTTATTTCCCTATCAGTAGATGCTCATGCACTTATGACACCTGGTTCTGGGAGGATTTTGGATTATTCAGTATTAAGTCTTTTATCGACTTTATGTTCATTTTTGTAAAAATTTTATTATCTAATATTTGACGTATAAGAAAAATGATTTCCGCAAATATTAAAATTGGAATTTAATTATTCATTCTTGGTTGGCTTGCCTGATAGAGGTGTCTGGCGCCACCACGACCCTTAGTGGATTTTGGGTCGTGACATTTTCCCTATGGAACCCAATTACCTGCATGTTCCCTCATTGTTAGTGTATATGGCAGTGATAGCATCAGAGGACCAGGTCCATTTAAGTGATTTTTCAAGATCACTCTTCACTCTTCCTAGTTCTTCCTGATGTTATTTGTTTTTCTCAAGCTCGGCACACAGACTAGACTTCATTGATTTTAACTCACTTTCAGCTTAAGGTGTGCCTCACTTGCAACTTCCTTTCCCTTTTTAGAATTTCCAGGACTACTCTCCATTTTAAGTTCCTCAATTGTTTCCTTTAGGTCCACTACCACCACTAATAGGTCATCTCTCTCATGCTCAATGTTAGCAACTCTCTCAGTTAAGACTTCTTTTCCTTTCTCGCACACTCAATGGTATCTTTTAGATCTACACAACGACCATTAGATTATCTCTCTCATGTTCTATGTTTGCAATTTTTTCATCTAAGGCAGCCTTCTCTTTCTTCAGGTTCTCAGTTGTTTCCTTTAAATCAACCACAACGACTACTAGGTCATCTCTAGACTGTTCTGCTTCTCCTAATTCCACGGTTAAAATATCTTTATCATTTATAAGACTATGATAAGCATCAATTAAAACATTTGCCAAAGACACGAGTTTTTTAAGAGAATAAGATTTCAGATTCTTCTAAACATCCAAAAAATTTACCTCATCATCATCAGACTGAGCCATCAAGTCAAAGATTGATTCATACTCAGTTGCTTCACTTTCTATTGCCATCATTGAACTATCACCTTGATCATTTTCTTCTTCAGATTCACTGGAGGAGTATCCCCATGCAACAAGAGCTTGCTTCGCAACATTATCAGCGACATTTTTTCTCTTGAAGAGTTTATCAGGAACCGAATTTCTCTTGGCTGCTTTGTCAAAGTTGTTTTTGTACTGATCTTGCTTTAGGAGAGGGCAATCCTTGATGAAGTGTCCTGGCTTGCCATATTCATGACAGAGGTCATAATTTTTTGGCTTGCTAGAACTACCCTTTTTTGGAATGCCTCCATTCCTGCGAACCAGTTTCTGGAATCTTCTTGTCAAGTAAGCCATATCACCATCCTCACCACTTGAATCATTGTCGTCTGTCTTGAGGACCAGGTTCTTCTCCCTTTTTTGTCTCTCTTCTTTCATTGTCCTTCTTCTTCTTCATTTCATATATTTTCATATTTCCAACAAGTTCATCTATGGTTAGCGCCTGCGAGTCCTTTGCCTCTGTGATAGCTTTCACCTTGCTTTCCCAGCTGGGTAGGACACTGAGAATTTTCCTGACAAGCTTATTTCTTGGAATAATTTCCCCAAGAGAGTGGAGCTCATTTATGATAAAGGTGAAGCGAGTATGCGTATCTTGAATGGATTCATCGTCCTTCATCCTGAAGAGTTCGTATTTAGTTGTAAGCATGTCAATATTTGATTGCTTAACTTGTGTTGTTCCTTCGTGAGCTGTTTTAAGGGCTTCCCAGATTTCCGTAGCTGATTGGAAGTCGATATCCTATTATATTCATCAGAACCAATGTCACAAACAAAAATTTTATTTGCATGAAAATTCTTTTCTATGGCCTTTCAGTCAGCGTCGTTGAATTACTTTCTTGTTTTGGGAATAGTTACAGCTACAACTGGGTTATCAACAATCTTGGTAGGAACGAAGGGTCCATACACAACTCAAAGCTCAGAATCTTCAGCCATGATGAAGTCGTGCATTCTAGCCTTCCACCATCCATAACATTGGCCATTGAACCTTGGTGGCCTGAAGGTAGATTGACCTTCTTCAAAGTTTGGAGGAGCAGCCATGAGGATCCTTTCTAGGTGTTAGCAGATAGAAAGAACCTGCTCTGATACCAATTAATATAATTTAAGGGTCCACCAAACTATATAGAGAACGAGATTCTCTATTAGTTCCCGCAGAAACTACGCACACTGCAGTAAGTAAATGAAACAAGGGAATTTTACGTGAAAAATTTCCAGCTCAACCGGATTAAAAACTATGATCTACCCTTCTAGGATTTCAACTACATTACTGAGCAATCTTTCGATTACAACCTATTGTAACCTAGAAATTAACCTCTTAATCACTCACTAACTTGTAACAACTTTGTTACAAGCACTGTGTAATAACTCTATTACAAAGACTTTACAACTCGACTAACTCTAGCCAAGACACAAACACAAGGGTTTATGATTTACAAATTATTTCCAACACAATGCTTCTAAGTAAGCTAATTAGGAATTACAAGTAAGAGCTTTCACAAAGTTACAACTCAACTAAGGACATATAATAACTTGATATGGGAACAGGTCCGTAGCAGTGTTGTTCTTTGTTCTTGATGCACTTGAGAATCGTTTGCTGGATGATCAACCACTGTGAGAGTGCTTGAGTAAATTCTGTAAGTGTTCAAATGATTTGTTTTACCTTCCTTTATGTTAATAATTCATTTGTGACATCACTTAGAATTATGCAAGCAAGTTAGGTAAAAGCCATTCCCAATAAAGTTTACTGTTGCACTATTTCTGTATTATAGCGTGTGCAGGTAGCAACTTTACAACTTGGGCTGTTGAGTTGTACAGTTTCCTCGAGAACTTGTGGCTATCTGTTCCCTCTGTTGTTCCTTTGACTCTGAAGAGTTGAACTGTGTTCCCAACTGGAGACTTGTTGATCTTTATGTTCTTGAGGATGTGTATTAGGTTCCTTATCTAGTTCTTGATAGTAAGTTTGTTAGATCATCAAAACATAACAGGGATACATATATAACATATCACTTTTCAAAGTTGTTTCCTAATGCTTGTAAGA
Organism: Nicotiana glauca; assembly: GCA_026770625.1. Classification (NCBI taxonomy): domain Eukaryota; kingdom Viridiplantae; phylum Streptophyta; class Magnoliopsida; order Solanales; family Solanaceae; genus Nicotiana; species Nicotiana glauca. The sequence goes on from MU774971.1 coordinate 23,179, forward strand.
TATAACAAAAATTTCATGATATGCATATGGAAATGAATCACATAAAGTCATGCATATTATCTTTTTCAAACTGAACATTTCAGACTATATATATATGACCTTTGGCAAAACTATCCGATTAATGTTAGATTGGTAAATCCATTTGGTTGAATGAAGTGAAAAAGATTTCGGACAAGTGTCTTTGGAAGTGCATTTGAAAAACAATGGCAGAACATGCAATGAAGTCCTAGAGCTCTTCAGCTTGGGTCATTGCCGTTGAAAGAGTTTCCATCTTTACTTGACATTACAATTTCCAAGCTTTCCCAAAACATCTTCATCGTTTTCTTAGCATCATATTTCTGTTATGCATTTCTGCATATACATATTGCATATTTGTGAATGAGAGAAGCACAAGAGTTGAAGTTTTCTATTTTGTATGAATTTTGAAAAGCAATGTAAGACTCAGGAAAATGGTTCTCTCATATTCAAATTGTTACTTGTTAATTCATAATTTATGTATAGAAACTCCTCCCTTCCTTCAGTTAGGCTAGTAGAAGGGCTGGCAGATTTGTTACATGTCTATCATTTAATAATACCCCCTTCCTTTGATTAGGCTATGGAGGACTTTGGTAAATTTTATTCCTGCTTAATCTCCCAATGCTATTAAACTCAAACAATACGCAAATGAAGTCCAGTCTAATCCTAGCACTTTAAATAATCCTCATAATACTTCCAAAAAAGAGTTGCTACTTATTTAACTGGCTATGCATTTTTTTTCTCATGAACCTGTTGTTACTTTTACTTGCAACATCCAAGTTTAATTGCTAAACTACTGTCTTTCCTAATATATATATATATATATATATATATATATATATATATATATATATATATATACAGTAGCGAAGCCACGCTATGATATTTACTCCTACGGGGTGGTACTTCTACAAATTCTCTCCGGCCAAGATGAAATCAATGAAACTTTTGTGGCCACAATGAGAAAGAAAATTGATGATAGTGATGATATAGTTAGTGAGAGATTGAATAATATTGGGTGCAACGGACAAATAGCTGCCAGAATGATGAAGTTGGCTTTTGATTGCACAGAAAAACAAGGTTTCTGATGACAAAGGAAAAAGGAGAACTTATGAAGAAAAAGACCAAGAAGAACTTGATGATCTCCAGAGCAAGAGACCATCCGCCCTTAAAATAGTGAAAACGTTGGATGCCGTTGCCGTACTTGATAAGGTATGGACACCATGCAAAATAGACATCATATATGCAAAATCTCAGACTGGGACACATAGTGCACCTTCTTTAGTTGTCATCCTTTTGGCGAGTTACAAAAATCCAATGCAGTCTAACCTTTTCTAATTCTCATCCCTTTTTATATTAATGTTGAGTGAAACTAAGTTATATATAGCCCTACTAAGAAATTGATAGATAGAATAAACTTTCGCTAAAGAGAAGCATGCATGTTGTAAGAGAATATATCTGGATGTAGGAGGCCTATAGAAACCACCATACTTTCTCTGAGCTAAAAATGTAGACTTAGACATGGAGTTATGTGCATTACAACAGGAGTGACAGTCACAACCAAAAGATGGGGATTACACAGGTACATGGGTGGCTCTAGGGCAAGGTTACTAAAGTTTCTACTTTAGACCCCAAGAGTGAAAGGCCCCCAAAATTTTTTCTATTAGTTATAATTATTTATATGAATAAGGTTTTTTTAAAGTTAACTAGACATTAACATTTTGTTTTAATACACTACATTGGTTCTAGTTATCAAATATTTTATTAATAGATATGAATATTTGAATAATTTAGTTCAAAATTTTAAAACATTAGACAATGTTATACTGTGGAATACTTAAAAGAGAACTTAAAACCTGAAAGAAAATTTGTTAAGACCTTACAAACTTTTTCTTGGTTAACTAAATTAATCGTGTTTATTTATCCAACCGTTGTCACATTACTAATGTTATTTCCTCACATCTTCTTAAATTTTGGCTTTAGGCCTCCGGTTTCATTGAGCCTCCCCTGCTCAGGTGGCCAATGGCTCAGCGCCAAACACCTCGTAGTTGGCTTCCCTAATGCCATTAATAAGCCTTAAACACTTAATGAAGAGTTCTCCAAGCTCTGTAGCACTCGAAGACGCATCTTTGCTTTCATCAAACATTTATTAATAGATACCACTTGTAATCCTACATTTTAAGAGTCTGGAGTACAGATTTAACTGGATAGAACTATTCATACACTTTAACCTAGTTCAGTGCCCCTTTTTGTATTGCTGTATTTACAAGATTGAATTGTACTTTGTTTCAAATATTGTAATTATCATTATTACTGTATTATTGTTGTTCTCGTATATGTTGTTGCTGGAACAAACATTGCATCTAACCTCAATTTTGTGTTACTACTGAACCAGAAGGAAAAGGAATCCTTGGGCGTCTACACAATCCAAGCAAGAACTCTACTGTTAAGGAACTTCATATCCTGTCAACTCCATGTGAAAGCATTACAACCATATTTGTGGACTTTACAAAAGTTCAAAACCCAACCAAGTATAAACTCTGCTGTTATTCATAAAACTGCTAACACTGTAGACCTCAAAGGAGCAAAATCTGCCCTTCTCTATATGTTTTTTCAGTGTGTACTTTAAAGATGAAATTCTTGAAAAGCTTAACATCTGGAAATTCAAGAATGAACGCGCTAAAAATAGACATACTTAAAGTTATAAACCATCCTCCAAAATCTGTCCATTTTCTAGAGTTGCTTTTCCATGAACAGTTTATGGGTTGTGATGATAGGCTATAATTACGTGTTTTAGTCGATTATTACACTCTAATTTAATGCACTTTAGTTGAGTTTGCGCTTTAATCGCTAGTGTTTTGCACTAATTGTGTATTTTATGCCTTGTAGGT
>MU774975.1:4993-35112 GCA_026770625.1 Nicotiana glauca
CGGATTAACAGAATTCCTTACCCGGATTTCTAGTTCGCAGACTGTAACAGAGTCAAATTTTCCTCGGTTCGGGATTAATTCGGTGACTTGAGACACCATTACATTCTCAAGTGGCGACTCTGAAACTTTAAATAACTAATCCCGTTCCGACCGTTCTTTAATTGGAAAAACTCTTTTTATTATACCCTTCACGGGGTGTAGTAAGCGGTAAAAAAGAGGTGTGACAACGAGCAGTCCATTTATCGGGACCCATCTATCCCATGTTTGGAGGCGAGGGAAGGAAGTGAACATATTGTTTACCAAGCCTTTGAAATTGTAGTGGCGGATTAGCATGAGGAAGGAAACCCTTGCCCTTAACCTTTCTTGTCCAATGCCTCGATCATGGTGGCAAAGGAGATGATCAGACATGGTTTCAAGCCAGGAAAAGGACTTGGAAAGTCTCTGCAGGGCATATCTGAGCTGGTGACTTTGCCTATGACTAAAAAGTTCTTCGGGATAGGTTTCCACCCTACCCCAGATGATGTACAATAGGCAGATGAGAGAAAGAAGGAAGGATGGGTCTTGCCACAGCCATTTCCACATCCGTATGAGACCTTTGTCTAACCTAAGTACAATGAAGAGGAAGACGATGAGATTTTCACAACTGAAGAAATTGAAGAAATATGTGGGGCAATGAGAAAAGTACTCTACGAAACCCACATGGTTCAGTCAGGAGAGGGCACTAGCACCACTGAGGTGTTATACATGGGACCAAGTGCCAAGCTTCAATACTGGAAGGCTACGCCATTCCCGATCAGGCGGGAGTCCCGGTAGATCGTCCTGCTACTTTTTCTGCATCCCGAGTTATTACAAGGTGTAACTCGGATGTTTCATGTAGTTCCTTGTCTTTCAATTCCCGAATGTGAACCCTGTTATCTTCAAAATTCCAAGAAAATGAAATTAAAATTTCATCGTTCATTTTTCTTTATCCTTTCTGATTTTGCTATTTTTCTCCTTCATTTCTCCTCTTTAGCTAATAATGCAGCTTTAAATAACATGACATGCTTGCGGACTTCATGCCTAGATCCTAAAACGCTGTCAGATTTCGAAATAATGAATCAAGAATCGAAATGCAAAGAAGGTAACCTTGAGGAAATAAAACAAAGAATTGGAATAATTGAAGGAAAATTGGTTCGCGGGTTGGAAAGGTCCATACATTACAATAAAAGAGTGTGTTGTACTTAGGGCACATCCGGGCAGTTGTACCAACAAAGAATGGCCCGCGCTTACAACAAGAAGGTGCGTTCCAGGAATTTTGAAGTGGGGCAAATCGTGTTAAGAAGCATTCTCCCTCATTACCAGGAAGCAAAAGGAAAATTCGCTCCTAATTGGAAGGGTCCATACATCATCCAGAAAATATTGCCGAGAGGAGCATCGTATTTGGGAGATATCGAAGGAAATGATCCCTAAACACCTGTGAATGCGGATGCAGTAAAAAGGTACTATGTCTAGGCTCTCTGCGGTGATGGTTTTTGTGCAATTGAGATGACGAAGGATTTTCTTCTCGCTATCCAAACACTATCAGCCTTTCGCAAACCCACTTGAGCCGGTTACTCTTCTTTGGCCACCCTCTTTGGAACCCGAAAGTATTATCGAAACAAAAAAAGAGAAAAAGAAAAAAAATATGATGAAAAAAAAAAAGAATAAGAAAATATGATGAAAAAAAGGAAAAGAAAAAGAAATATGATGAAAAGAAAAAGAAAAGAAAAAAAACAAATGATTTTCTTGAACTACATTCGACTTGATTCCGAAAGGATACGTAGACAGCCTCTCTCTGAGGTTCAGTCACACCAGAACAAAAATCCCAATTTCCCCAAAAGTTGAAACTGGGGCAGATGATATAATGGTTTGGCCATGAACCCACCAAAATGGTTCCAAAGTTGTATTTTCGTTCGAAATTCTTTTACCCAAAGACCTTTTCCAAGTCCGTCCGATCAATTGGCAAAGGCGGGGAAGTGAAGAACAACATGGTTGGAATTAGATATAGTCCAAATTGAGAGAAATAAAATGAGAGAGTCTTATCGGTGAAAACCTTCGGGCACCATAAGGCGACGCTGAGTAGAGAAATTGAAAATGAGAGAGTCCGCTTAGTGAAAACTTGTAAATAGCACTATCGGGCGACGGTGAGAAGAGAAATGAGAGAGGTCGATTAGCGAAAACCCGCAAAGGGCGCTGTCGGCCGAAAAGAAGACATCCCATCACTAAAAGAGTCCTGGCAAGGTTCCCTGGCTTTGAAATACGGATCAATGGGTTCACGAAAAATTGCAAAGTTTGTGAGGGTCGGGCATACAGTCCAAGAAGCATGTCATGTCCATTTGGAGCCAGCGTGCACTCTAGATAAGTCCTTTTCCCCCGAAAGGGACGCCTGTCTTTAAACTCATATGCTTGCCTTTTGTATACTTCTTCTTTGAATCCCTTTCGGTTAAACTCTTATTCCGAGACTATTGCAAAGAAAAGGTGGCATGACTGGTTTTATAGGGCTTCTCCTGGCGAAAGCCAAAGAAAATACCCAGCCTCGGCGGGTGCGTCAGGCCAATCCCGACTGGCCATGGTGGTTGATGCTTTCAAAGCAAAGACATTGGAGAGGAAGGAAATTCAAAGACAAAGGTTCTAAGAGCAGAATACAGTGAAACGGCCAGAGCCCACACGGGTGCGTCATCATGAAATCCTAAAAGTTGAGTCCTACCATGCAAGAAGCAGGTGCAACCCAAAAGAGAAAAGCGCAAGCACTGAAACAGTTTTGCAACAGAGAATCGACCGAAAAGGTCCCCAAATTCTTTCATGCGTTTTGTTAAATGAAAAGGAAAAATAAGAAGAAACAAAAAAGAATAGGAAGTGAAAATGAAAATCCTAAAAAATAAATTATGGTAGCATAGGGCTCCATTCCCTAGATATCCCGGCATAACCCGTGGATCTCCCTGGCATAAACCAAGGAGCTTTTTTTCTTTCCATCCCGGCATAACCCGTGGACCTCCCTGGCATAACCCAAGGAATTTTTTCTTTCCATCCCGGCATAACCCATGGATCTCCCTGGCATAACCCAAGGAGCTTTTTCTTTCCATCCCGGCATAACCTGTGGATCTCCCTGGCATAACCCAAGCAGCTTTTTTCTTTCCATCCCGGCATAACCCGTGGATATCCCTGGCATAACCCAAGGAGCTTTTTTCTTTACATCCCGGCATAACTAGTGGATATCCCTGGCAAAACCCAAGGAGATTTTTCTTTCTATCCCGGCATAACCCGTGGATCTCCCTGGCATAACCCAAGGAGCCTTTTTCTTTCCATCCCGGCATAACCCGTGGATCTCCCTGGCATAACCCAAGGCGTTGTTTTCTTTCCATCCCGGCATAACCCGTGGATCTCCCTGGCATAACCCAAGGAGCCTTTTTCTTTCCATCCCGGCATAACCCATGGATCTCCCTGGCATAACCCAAAGAGCTTTTTTCTTTCCATCTCAGCATAACCCGTTTATCTCCCTGGCATAACCCAAGGAGTTGTTTTCTTTCCATCCCGGCATAACCCGTGGATCTCCCTGGCATAACCCAAGGAGCTTTTTTCTTTCCATCCCGGTATAACCCGTGGATCTCCCTGGCATAACCCAAAGAGCTTTTTTCTTTCCATCCCAGCATAACCCGTGGATCTCCCTGGCATAAACCAAGGAGCTATTTTTTCTTTCCATCCCGGCATAACCCGTGGATCTCCCTGGCATAACCCAAGGAGCTTTTTTCTTCCATCGCGGCATAACCCGAGGACCTTTTTCTTTTCCGACATAACCCGATCATTTCCCAGCATAAACTGGCTTCATTCCCAAGGATACACAATCCTAATTTGATCACTTAGATATGTGTCACAACTAACTCACGAAATTTTCCTAGTGAAAACCGGGGCAGAAAAATTCCGTTCGTTTGTTTGTTTTGGTATCTTAAGCAGGTTTGACATCGAGGCACAGGGGTCCGAGATGACTCGCGTAATGAGTCTCAATCCAGAATAAATAAAAGAGGAAAAGAACAAAAAGAAATGAACTCAAATGTTGAAAGCAAACTAAGGGGCAGATTGCTCAAAATTTGGTTGAAGATATAAGCTCCGCTGATCCCGTTTTGACCCAATATTGTAGAAAGAAACAATACCTACAACTTGCAAGCATCAAGATTCAGATCAGAGTCCACAGCAAACCCAGCTAAGACTCAAGATCAAGCTTCAAGAAATTTATGAATAGGAATCTTGTAACTCGTAGTTGATAGGCACAGCTAGCTTAGCTTTGATTTTCCTTTTGGTATAATAAGGAGGTCAGCAAGCAGTAGCAGCAGCAATAGCAGTGAAATCACAGCTCCTGGTAGTCCCAGCTACCAAACCTTCTAGAACTATACTAACCTGATTCCTTTATAGCCAAGGAAATATAGGCAACCTCTGAAGAACGGTTCGGTCAGACGGTTTTCAAAAATGTTTCTCATGGAATGCTAAGCACGCAAAAATCTCTCATGATTGCTCATTTATCTTGCCCGGAAACCTTCGTGTCTCCAAGCAAAGAGGGGCAGCTGTGAGCATGTGATTTTTGCCTCGTTTAAAATACTCCTATAGAATTCATTAAAATTAGGAATTTTCTTTTATTATTTAGATTTTAGGATTTAATTGTGTAATTTTGTGTGCATTTTCACTTGTGTATGCATGATAAATCATATAAAAAATACAAAAATTGCATGAACATTTAGAACTTAATTTTTACATTTTTTAGACTAATAACTAACTAGGTTTTTACAAATATAAGAAAAGTCATAAAGAAACTTCGATTTGCTTTATTTGACTTTAATTTTAGTTCTTAAGTTTGTTAATTTCTTTTAAATTGATATTAGACTAATTGTAGCTTAATTAGGTATTTTGAATTCATTTTGAAGTTTTAATTTTAGTTTTAAAAATTAAAAAAAAAATAAAAAAAAGAGAAAAAAAAGAATAAATAAAAGATTTGAAATAAAAAAGGGAGTGCAAAATCAGGTTGGCCAATTTGGGCCAATTCTTGATCCAGTCCAATTGAAACGCGACCCCTGAATGACCAAAACCCACCCGATCTGGTCCAACACCATAATAAAAGAAACGACGTCGTTTTAATTCCATAAGATCTGAGTCGTCGATGTTACTTGATCCAATGGACGGGAACCCCCCGTGCATTAATATATAAATGTCCTAACAACTACCACCCCCTCAGACCCCCCAAGCCGTCTCCCTCACACCAACCCTAACCCCTTTCAAAGACCACCGTTACCCGCCGTCCACCACCCTAAAATCGTCGCCAGAAATCGCCTCACGGCGGTGGCCGGCCTCCAATGGCCACCAAATTAACATCACTTGACCGCCTTTCCATCCCTATTCCAATCCCCCAATCCATTTTCCTCGAATCCCAGTCGATCCCTTCGAATAGCCAAAACCCTAGGCGCCACCACAAACCGGCCTCAAATTAACACCAAATGCCCCCTCGACTTCTCCAATCCAAATCTTCAAACATTTGCCCTCAAACATACGCAAGACTCCTTGAATCTTCGCTGGAAGGTGGAAACCCTAGCGCCTCCACAAATTTCTCTGGTGGCGGCGGCGCTTCCATTCAACCCCAACATCACACCATAGAACCCCCAGGCCTCTCCCATGCCTAACATGACAACCACACCTTTCGAATCCACTCAGAGCCACTCAAATCTTGGATCCGAGGTCAAGCTTCAATCGTTCAAGCCGTCGACCTCAAGTTATTTTTCTGTGATCCTCGTGTGAGTTACATCACTAGACATTGAGTGTCGAGTAAAATTAGTAAGACTTCTTTTTTTTCTATTCTTATTTGGTTCACAATCTATCCATGTTCTTCAGTTGATTTGATTTGGAATTGTTGCTTAATTGATTTTGTTCAGTATGTTTTAGTTTTAATTTTCACTTTTGGTCTAATTCTTGGTCCTGTGGATTCTTCCTTTGGGTTTGACTCGTTGTTTGGCTCTACTAACATAGGTTTTAAATCTTTAATTCTCACTTTTATTGAGTAGTTAGTTGGATTTGATTTTTCTGTTTTTTCTTATTTTTCTTAGAATTGATGTTAACTCGGTTTGGTTCGTAATTTTGTGGTTGGTTTCGATTTCTAATTGCGCTGTGGTATTGATTTTATTTTTATTTTAATTTGCTGATTAGTTCCCTGTTTAGCCTTAACATTAATTAGGGCTGAATTCTAGTCTTAGTTAGTTAGTTCAATTTTCAAGTTCTCTTATAATTGTTTGGTTATAGCTGATAATTCTAACCAGAGTAAAAGGGGTTGGGGTTTAGTTAGTACTAGGTTAATAATTTTAGAGTAGTTCAAGGGTGGTATAGGTAATTCAAAGTAGGGAATCATGCAAATAACTGATTTGGAAACCCCTAGAACATTCTAGATGGGGTTCCAATTAGAGTTTTAGTAACTTAGAGTAGTAACTTGGGAAACAAGCCAAAAACTTAGGGACTAATTAGTAAAAAACTGAAAATAAAATAGGGAGAAAAGGGGGTAAATGAAAATCTGGAACTTTCCCACAATTTTGCCTATAAAAGGCAGTCCCCAGTGCTTTATTTCACAAGTTTTGACATTTGAAATTCCCCCAAAAAAGTTTCTACAAGTTTGAGATCTGAAAATTTTAATTTCAAATTCCAAAAAAAAACAAAGCTAGAATCTGAGAATTAGAAAAAGTTCCTTTTAGATCTTAGTTCTTCAAAAACTCCAAAAATAGCATAAAAACTCAGGAAAAAAAAAGTTCTATTTGTTGATATCGAATTTTTTCCTAAGTATTTTTATACCCAAAAGACTTCCAAAATAGCATATATATGCATATATAATCACACCCAAGAGTTTTGGAATTTTTAATAATTTTTAAACCAATTCATTGCCTATTTTAATACAACAAAATCCAGTAATTATTTCTAAAATTATCATTTTTGGTGAATAACTTATTAATTCTCATATTTACACTAAAATATAATTAAGGTGATTTTTTTCATATTTTTACAAATTTATTTGGTATTTTAAAGCTAAATTGCATATAATTGCAATCATAGCCTGTTTTATGATTAATATTATTTTATAATTGTAAAATTTGTTCCGGTATTTTTTTAATTAATATTTATGAATTATTAAGGGGTTCATTGCTTTTGATTTCTCCCCAAAGTCATTTTCACTATTTTTATAAAATTAAACAAAAGAAAATTGGCTATTTAAATACTAGCCCCATCTATTTCGATTTTAGCCTCAAATTAGGTCCAATCTCAGCCCCAAATTCCCAATCCAATTCCGTTTAAACCTAACCCGCGACTCAATTCCAAATAAACCGACCCAGACCCCTTTTTATCCTGGCCGTTGATCTCTGAGATCAACGCCCCATATTCATCCCTTCCTTTTTTAATCCACGTGACTACCCTAATTCTCTCATTTCTCCTAACCCGCCGCCCTCGAATCCCCTCTCCTCTCTGATTCTCTCTAAGGCCTAAACCTAACCCTAGCCGCCTCCCTCCGGTTACCAACCAAAATTGCCTGAATCCATGGCTTCCAAGGCCATTAAAGCCCTATACTTGCCTCCAATGGCTCCTGCATGCCTGTTGTTTGAAGAATCGAGGCCAGACCTCAAAGTTCTTCACTCAAATCTTCACCTATTCAAAGATCTCGGACATCTCCAGCCTTGCTCTGGTGGCTCTTGGTCTTTTGAGCCTGATCGTGATATTCTCTGGCTTAGATCGTGACTTTTCCAGGCTTTCTTGCTTCTAGGGTTCTTCTAAAACTCTAGCCTCTCGAGGTTCTCCTAATTTCTCTAGATCTGTTCTAGATCTATGTGTATTTTAAGGTTTTCAAACGATTTCTCAAAGTTTCTTTCAAAAATTTACTTCCAAACCTTTCATCTTCTCCGACTTAGGGTTTCTCTGATTTTACATGCTCTACTGTGATTCTTATGTGTTTTCTTCTACTGTGTTTTCTTATACCATGTTATTATGACTTCCCCTATTGTATTTTGCACTATTTTTCTTTTATTATGTTTTCATGAAGTTTTATGGGAAATACATATTTAAGGTCTCAGTCCCTTTGAGTTTTCTGAACTTATTTCGTTATTATTTTTTTTGCCTGACTTGCTTATTTTCATCTCTAGACTCGATTAATGGTAAAAACCCTAGAATTTGGAGGTTTCATTCGAGTTTTGAGGCCACTTGTTACGTGCTTTGTGTGTTTCTCATCTCTAAACTTGCTTGGTTTCAAAACCCCTAATCTCTGAGTTCCTGAAGTTGTTTCATATTTGTTTTAACTTTATTTCTCCATGTGGTTCTGACTTTTTGCTAAAATCTATAAGACCTTATTTACTTGATTCTTTAGCATGCTTCTGATACCCTTTCTCCCTGTTACTAGATTAGCCTATACGACTATCGTGTTTCATGAGCACTACTGTTTCTCTTTGCCATGATTTAACCTCACATGCCCAATGTTGTGCATTCTTTATATACATTGGTTGTCCCTCTAGAATTTTGGGACTGATTTTAGACTTCCTTGTGTAAGCATGATTGATTCTTTCCTTGTTTTATTTGAAAACTCTCTTTAACCTTTCGATTCCCCTATTTCTGACTTGGTTCATTAGTGATTTTGAATCCTTGATTCCCTGATTTACTATATACTAATTGATTTACTTTGTTCTTGCCTTATTTACTTAACCGTGTATTTCAAATTTTGTTTCCTTAATTACAACCCCTATGTATTTGCCCCTTATTTGTATGTTATGCATAATATGTTTACTTGATATCCTTCCTTATATAACTTCTGCCCTTTAACGTTCATATTTGAACTCCTTAATTAAAGGATTTTCTGCTACTGATTAATTCTAATTGATACATGATTATTTTATTACCTTTGTTCCCTGCCTGATTTCAAACTATAAATATCTGTTCCTTTCTTAACACACACACACACACACGACCAACACTCGAGTCTTTTTTCTGAACTCACACTCAGACGCATAAGTATGCTCTTGCTATTTGTACCGTGGCCTGTTACAAGATTTCTGCGTTCTTTCTTAAATTGGTATGTCCTAGTTTTAATTCTAGCCTCAACTCCAATGTGTTTACTTACCAGTTCTTATGTCCATTTTTTCTTTAATGTTTGAAGTATTTAATCTCTGTGCAATGTGCTTATATCATGCTCACTTCTTGTAATGAATCCCATTCTTATATCCCCTTATGTGTTTTGAGCTATGGTTCAAAACATGGCAATATATCCGAAGTTATTGTCCATGGATATGAACTGGACCCTTTGGCCCCTAAGCTCTTTCAATCTCCCATCCACATTCCCTTACTATGTGTGCTGAGTTAAAGCTTTGGCCTGACAGTATTCTAATTACTGCACAGGCCATGGCTTGACCTTCAATAGGCCCTTACTCTCCAATGTTTAGCCAACAGGTTTGGTCAGGGGTGTGCCAGCCTACCTCATGGTTAGGTATGACCACCAGCCTGCCTTGGCACTCCCTACCCCTCTCTATTACACTTTCACTCATTCTTAGAACTTAAGTTATGCCCTTCTCTTGTGAGCCTTGCCTTGGGACACCTAAGCTCCCTCTGAACTTGGACACTTGAGGGTTGGCCCTTCCACACTGCACCATAGCTCATTCTGATTTACATCTTGGGTGTAAGAACTGCCTGGGGTTCCTAAAACCCCTTCGATCTCGAAAACACCCTAGATAAGAGAAGGCCTTGGAAATCTGGATCTCGGAAGTAGCTCAATCTCATATTATTAGACACTAAGTCTGAATTAGGCTTTTCGGATGTAGCTGATAATTCATGATGTACTTTTTATTTCAGTTGTATTCTTCTGGTTTGTAATAATTTGTATAAACTCATGGGGATTTAGTAAAAAGGGAGGGGTTTACTTTTATGCACTAAGGGTAGAAAATATGCCTATAGGGATTTATTTCTGATTTGTGCAACTTCACACGTAGAAAACATGTCTATAGGATTTAACATTTGATTTCTGCAACTAAGCATATAGATACAATGCCTATAGGGATTTGCATTTCTGCATATAATAACGTCGTTAGGCAAGCAATAAGGCTTAACAACAAAATTGTATATAGATACCATGGCTACAGCACTCATGTTTAAAAGGTCCAAATCAGTTAACGCATAGAGAGCATGCCTATAGGAGCTTTGAATTTGAGCCGTTTCATTCATTCAAATTAGCATTCACCTTTTGAAAATAGTATTTACTAAAGCTCGTAAAGTAACAGATCTTTTCTAAACGAATCTGCATTTTTTCTGAAACTCATGAAACTCTTTTCCAATTAGTTTGCATGTCCTCTGAAGTTCATTTCTTTTATGTTAAACCTTTTTAAAATAGTACATGCTTTTTTCTGAAACTCCTTTTACTCTATAATTTTGCTTTATAATCCGTTTGTGTTTTAAAAATCAGTAGTTCCATCCAACACTTAGAGTAAGGATTAATTAATCAATCAGATCAGTTTTAGACAATTGCATTCGAGCGAGCCTAATGCAGACTTCCCGTCTAAAAATATGTGTTGAAACAGTCCGCGCGTCGCTTCTTTTAATTTAAGACCATACCAGTACATGGAAGACATGCTAAACTCTATGGCTTTATCTGATTTAAGGAGGCTTATTTGAGCCCTATTTCATTATTTGCTTTCCCCTTTACTTGCATTATGTGTTTTGATTGACACCTTAGTATTTTATCCTTTGAAAACTCCCAAAAGACCCCAACCTCTCTCTTTTTAGGATTAGTAGTCCAAATGCCTCCGGGACTGATAGGATTGGGACGGGTACTAGCATGCAATAAGTAACGAGACATTCCGCGCTTTAATACCCTAACGGGGTGGGAAGGGTATAATATGGATATGACCACGCGATAACACCACGTGTATAAACGGTTATAGGGTGTTGTGTGGGGTGATCCATATTATTTATAAACGTAGGACCCCTCTCCCTTTACCTGTTTATTTTATTTCAAAAACTACTTTCTTCGTAATATTTCAGCTTCTTTAACTTCGTTTTAGTTTCATATCATTTGCAACTATTATTTGTAATTCTTGCTTGTCTACTTGTTTTTTCTTGCTTAAAGTCACAATAACATGGCCGAGAACCACACTAGTGGATCTTGAGGGGTGCCTTACACCTTCCCCTCGAGATAATTTCTAGCCCTTACCCAAACTCTGGTTCTTCATCTCAAATTCTTCCTTAAAGTGTCTTAATGCACTATAATCATTAGGTGGCGACTTTTCAAATTCATAAACCCAATTCCCAAACGGGAATAGAGTTGTCTTCCCAACTGTCGTAAACCCGATTTCGCCTTAGAAAAAGGGGGCGTCGACAGCATGGCGACTCTGCTGGGGATTTCTTTAAGGCTTTTACCATTTCATATTATATGTGACTCTATTGCTTTCTTTTATTGCTTTGTTTAATGCCTTTAGTCGAAATTGATTTTCTTTTGTTTCTTTTTCTTTAATTGCTTTTCATTTACCGCTTTCCATCCATACCGTTGTAATTTTTAGCAATTATTGTAAACATTTATTTTATGAACGTGGAAATATATGTCAATTTGTTTCATTCTTGTAAAGTGCATCTTCAACATCATATTCCACTCGTTCCAAACAAATACTATAGCAATGCTTATAATGAGTGGTTGCGCTCTTCCAATATTATCACCCCTTAAATTTGGCAAAGGTATATTTGCGGTAAAACCAGTCGATTAGCGGTGCAGTCGATGGTTCCGTGCCTTTCCCTCTTGAGTTGTCCGCTCAAGGGTACCTGTCTAATACCCCAATAGAAACCTTACTTCGTTTAAACTGTACATGCATCATGGTTAAACCTAGTTGAGTCAGTTATGTTTTCCACATAATGACTCATTAGGATAGCCTTGTCCAAAGTCCACCGGGTTTCCTTGAAACCCAAACAGACACCTCCATGTTCTATGCATTTATTTGGAGAACTAAATGCTTGATATGCTAATTATTGGTTTAAATAGTCGAGTTTAGTGGGGTAGGGGCCTAACGCTTTGTTTTGCAGAAAATGAGGCACGAAATCCCCAGATTTGGCATGGTAACCAACATTCATCCAAGGCTGCTGAATTGGTGGAAAGACCTCCACTCCAGTTATCAGACGCTCGTCTGCAAGTACTTGGGGAATTTGCCTTCTCTTCTAGAAATTCAGCCTGATAACAGAATCATAGAGGCTACGACATTGTTTGAGATAGTGACAAGTCCGTGTTCAGCTTCGGGGATCTTCAAATGACTCATTTGCTCGAAGAAATAGGAGGCTTAGCTGGCATTCCTTGGGAGACTACGGGTTTGCTTATGCTAGAGAATCGTAAGGGTAGGGGTTTCCTTAAGATGATGAGACTGAAGAAGAACCCAGATTTAACCTGCCTGAAAGACTCTTACATCCCATTCGACTATCTTTACGAGAGGTACGGCCATAGCAAGTCATACCGCACCTATTCAGACGAGTTCTCCCTCACCTCATTAAGGCATATCCACCGAAGGGTATTCATTTTTATGTTTTGCTTTTTGGGAATAATGATGTTCCCTATGAAGAAGGCTAGGATCCACACCAGACTGGCCATGGTAACCAAGACTTTGACGGAAGGAATTGGCGGGCAAACTTTCAGTATAGTGCCCATGATCGTTGCTGAGATATACCGCGCCCTGGACAACTGTCAACAAAAGGGCAATAATTTTGAGGGTTGCAACTTATTACTTCAGCTCTGGCTCATGGAACACCTCCAGAAAGGGGAATACCGGCAAGAAATCCTAAGCAGAGGCTGGATGATCACATCGCCTTCCACCAGCCAAGGCATATAAATTATATGCCTAAAATGTTCGCTCAGCCAGAGGACGCCAGAGGATGGGTTGAATTATTTGAAAATCTGAAAGAGGACCAGATACAATGGATGGTTGAGTAGTTCCCTACGGACGAATTCATTGTTCGATCCCGAGAGGCACCATTTCTCATACTAATTGGTTTGAGAGGAACTTATCCTTACGTTCCACTCCAAGCCATGAGGAAGGCCGGAAGAAAGCAAATCATACCAAGGGTCGACAAAATGAGTCACTTCAGGGCTGATTTCCAGGACAATGATAGCCCTTACAGGTGCCAAGCTCAGCACTTGTTGCACTGCAAACTCATTTTAGGGAGAGAATCTATTGAGCCAGACAGGTTTCACACCGGTTGTGTACCACAATATTAGGGTTGGTTGGAAGACAATGGCATGGGTCAGCCCGGGTTCGTCCGAGGTCACAGAATTATCGACGAGCACGCTGAAGCACGGGTTAAGTATAATCAACTGCGCAAGAGAATTTGAGAGTGTGAAAGTGAGCACCGGGAAATACAAGAAGCCTATCAGAATTTGATTGAGGAATGGAAAGATATGGCTGTTAGCGCCAACAAGTGACTAGGATACTTGGAGCGGGGTCTAGTGGAGCTGGAAGGAAAGTTCATCATGAGGATTGAAGACTGTCAAAACGCTGAAGGAAATGTAGGCGGACATTTGGCCCGGGCCTATTTGCTTCTAGGACTATGCGAGCTGGTGAAGCTGTTCGAGGGAGACAAAGATGCCAAATCTGGGGAAGGTCCTTCTGGGACCAAGTAGTTAGGAGTCTTTTTATTCTTTATTTTAATGTAATGAGGCCAATGGCCACTAGTGATATTTTACTTTCTGTTATTTAGCGTCGTTTTGGATTCGTCTTATTTTTTTATCAATAAAATGAGGCATTTAGCATTATAATTTCTCCAAAACTATTTGTCGCTAGGCCTACCTCGAGCATAACGAGGCACCCAAATTAGGACGTGATTTATATTCTTGACAATGTGTTTAAATACTGCAACATTTTTTTCTCTCATAACCTGCACTAACTTATTACCTTTTGTTTTTCTTTTATTTTATTCCCCTCCCCAAAGGTTAGTTCGTGCATTTTGGCACCATCATCATACTCCACAAGATCCAAGGGCCCTCCACCTCCTCCTCCTCCGAGTCCTATCCGGAACAAGAACAAAGGTAGAATGGGAGATCCAAGCACCAGAAAAGAAATTGAAAGAATTGAGATTCCTCAGGGTACCCCGGTTGCTAAGGAAACTGCTGCCCAACTTGAGCAAAAATTATTGAAGTTCTGAGAAGAACTGGATCAGGTTCGGAATTTGGCGAACCTGTCATTTTCTCTCACCGCTACTGATGTCAACCTTCCCAACACCCAGAATCCCGTACCTCCACAAAACACCCCACAACCACAGATACAACCCACTCATACTCAACACTACAACATATGCCACACTCCAAACAACACTCCACTACTCATTCCCGAACCACTAAACACCACAAATGACCATCTCAACAACACTCCTATCTACGTGGATACTGCACCCTACTACACTCAACCAACCTCAAATGTACCCGAGTCTGATGACAAGGACTCCCTTATCAAAAACTTGGCAGCAGAACTCAAGAAGTTGACCAGCTGAGTTCAGGGCGTGGAAGGCAACAAAGGTATCGAGGGGTTGAATTATGAAGACCTCTGCATTCAGCCGGATGTTGAACTTTTGGAGGGGTACAAACCTCCCAAGTTCAAAATGTTCGATGGAACAGGAGATCCCAAAGTGCACCTGAGGACATATCGCGATAAGCTGGTCGGAGTCGCAAAGGATAAGAAGATCTGTATCAAGCTCTTCATGAGAAGTCTGAAGGGGGATGCTTTGTCCTGGTACATCAGTCAGGACCCCAAGAGATGGACAATAGGGTAGGCATGACATCAGATTTCATGGATAGATTCCGATTCAATACAGAGAATGCACCGGATGTATTTTACATCCAGAATTTGAAGAAGAAACCTACCGAAATATTCTGCGAGTATGCTACTCGTTGGAGGTCAAAAGCTGCAAAGGTCAGGCCGGCCTTAGAATAAGAACAGATGAATAGGTTCTTCGTCCGGGCTCAGGATCCATAAAATTACGAAAGATTGATGTTGATCGAGGGTCAGAAATTCTCCGATATCATCAAACTGGGAGAAAGAATTGAAGAAGGCATTAAGAATGGTATGGTTACTAATCTTAAAGCATTACAGGCCACCAACAAGGCCTTACAGTCTGGTGGCACATCCAAGAAGAAGGATACGAGTGCCGTAATAGTCGTCACAGGGAGCCAAATCACCACTGAAATACCACACTTACCCATCACCTCCACTTACATATCAGCCTATCCCTAATTACCAAGCACTCGCACCCTCTTATCAAAACTCACCTCCCATTTACCAATCATCTCCACCTCTCACATATCAACCCACCTTACCCAGATACTCTCAACTAGCACCTGCCTACCAACCTTATAATGATCAACCCTCTCACTACCAATCACCTCCCACCCGCCAAAATTTCCCTAGACCTAGGCCAAACTTTGACCGCAGACCTCCCAGACAATACACAGCCATCGTCGAACCAATTGACCAGCTGTACGAGAGACTTAAAGCTACTAGTTACATTACCCTTATCCCAGCCATAACTCCAGAAAATCCTTCCCAATGGGTCAACCCTAATGAGACATGTGCGTACCATTCCAGCATGAAGGGACACACCCTTGACGAGTGCCGCTCATTGAAGGACAAGATTCAAACCCTGATCGATAATAAGGTCATCGTAGTAAAGGATCATGCTCCTAATGTTCGCAACAACCCTCTGCCTGACCACAAAGGTGGAAACATTCACATGATCGAGATCGAAGATGATTGGGACCCCAAAGGGTCGATAGGTTTGATTGCTGAAGATGATGAACCAAAGAAACCAGCGGTTACAATTAACCTAATTGTTATGCTGAATCAGCCCTCCAGGGACGATGAAGTAAACATGTCTATACCGCTCGAATTTGAAACGCCTCCTTCTGCAAAGGCATCTGGGCCAATTGAGGTCGAATTTGGAGTTCCAAAAGCACCCGCACCCTTTGAAGTTGTTGTGTTACCACCAAGGGTACCTATTCCTGTGGCAATGTCAGACATAACACCATTCCACTCAAATGCCATAGGATTCCACTGCTGAAGCTAGGAGGAAAGGGAAGGCTAAAACAGGAGAAATAATTATTGCGCAGGGCATGACCAGAACAGGGAGGGTTTACACCCCAAAACACTTAGCTGAGTCTAGTAAGCAAGCCTCTGGACGTCCTATTGAAACTAGGCCCGATGATCTTTGGAGGAAAATACAAGCTAAGGAATACTCGGTCGTTGAGCAATTGAACAAAACACCAGCACAGATCTCTATCCTAGATCTTCTACAGAGCTCTGATGCATACAAGAATGCCTTGATAAAAATACTGAGCGAAGCTTATGTGCCCAGCAACATAACTGGAGGCGAAATGGAAAATATGGTAGGGCAAGTGCTGGAGAGCCATAAAATCACCTTCCACGAAGATGAGCTGCCGCTGGAAGGACTGAGCCACAACAAGGCACTGCACATCACCGTGCAATGCGAGGATTATTTCGTCACTAGAGTCTTGATCAACGGAGGATCCAGCCTCAACATTTGTCCGCTGATAACTCTCAGAACCTTAGGAAAGAGCCTGCACGAGAGCAAAGACGGGGCCATCAATGTCAAAGCCTTCGATGGGTCCCAAAGGTCTACTATTGGAGAAATCAGCCTATGCTTGCAAATGGGGCCAACATGGTTCAACATCGACTTTCAAGTGACAGATGTCCCGGCATCCTACAACTTGCTGTTAGGACGACCCTGGATCCACGCCGCTGGAGACATAGCATCGACCCTGCATCAAGCAGTGAAGTTCGAATGGAATCACTAGGAGGTGATTATTCATGGCTATGGTAGCAACCCCATATATAGTCACCAGACCATCTCAATGATTGGAGGCAAAAGGAGAATAGGCGGAGAAATATACCACCACTTTGAAAGGGTCAACACTGTAGATAAGGATAAACGGTGGGATAACAAGATTGAAAGTATCTTGAATTGGTGTAGGTACGAGCCTGGAAAGGGACTCGGCAAAAACCTCCAAGGGATCACTAAGCCCATCAAACTAAAGAAGCATGGCACTACTTTCGGGTTAGGGTACGGTTATACCTGGGAAGAATTCCAGAACTGGACGCCACCATAGTGCGGCCCCTACTATCCACTGGAGCTTCCGATACCTAGCCTGGAGCAGACTTTCCAATCGGCAGATACTATATATGGGTCAGAGGAAGATGAAGCATTGGCAGCCATGAAGAATCTGTTTCTGGAGGATGATGACATAGACTGATGTGTTCTTTTCGAGGAGGAAGGGGAGTAAGGCCCTTCCATACAAGCTGTGAACCGAGGAGACCGTCTCAGCAATTGGTCAATTGGAACCGTCAGGGCCCGGAAGGCTTCGGGGTAGCAAGGCTAAACAAAAGCACCATGCATCTCATTTTTACTTTTTCGTACTAGCTAATTTTCTTTCCGCATTGTCTTTAATTTTGAAAAGAGCTCTGATGTTCCAAACAATTATGAATTTAATCAAAGCATTTCAATTTATCATTTACCTTGCTCTTATTATTTTCTCTATCATTTACTCTATTTTTACACAGCTTTACTATTATTTACTTTGACGATGAATCAACGATTGTGACTTGCAACGAAACAACGCAACATACAGATATAGATTCAGAAGAGGATGATATACCAGAAGAGGTCATTAGAGAGGTTGAGAATTTTGAGAATAGACCTAAATCTAACTTGGACAAAACGGAGGTGGTAAATTTGGGAGATACAGAAAATGTCAAAGAAACTCGCATCAGTGTTCACCTGTCACCATTAGAAAAGGAAGAACACATGGAGTATTTAAGGGAATATAAGGACATATTCGCCTGGTCGTATGATGACATGACTGGTCTCAGCACGTCCATTGTAGCGCACATACTGCCAACAGATCCAACATGTCCGTCGGTAAAGCAGAAGCTCAGGAAATTCAAACCCGACTTGAGTTTAAAAATCAAAGAAGATGTTACCAAGCAAGTCAAAGCCAAGGTTCTCAGGGTAGTAGAGTATTCGACATGGTTAGCCAACATCATGCCAGTACAAAAGAAGGATGGGAAAGTTAGAGTTTGTGTAGACTACCGGGATCTTAACCGGGTCAGTCCCAAAGACGACTTCCCCTTGCCGAACATACACATTCTTATCGACAATTGCGCCAAGCATGAGTTGCAGACTTTTGTTGATTATTTCGCCGGGTATCATCAGATATGGATGGATGAGGAAGATGCAGAGAAAACGGCTTTTCATCACACCGTGGGGAATGTATTGTTACAAAATGATGCCATTTGGATTGAAGAATGCTGGCGCCACCTATATGAGAGTCATGACTACTATCTTTCATGACATGATACACAAGGAGATTGAGGTATATGTGGACGACGTCATCATCAAATCTAAGAAGTCTATTGATCATTTGGAAGATCTGAGAAAGTTCTTCAACAGACTGAGGAGGTACAATCTAAAACTGAATCCCGCCAAGTGTGCATTCGGGGTTCCTGCTGGAAAATTACTGGGTTTCATCGTGAGTCGTCAATGGATAGAATTGGACCCATCAAAGGTCAAACACATTCAAGAATTGCCACCACCAAAGAATAAGAAGGATGTGATGAGTTTCCTAGGAGGTTCAACTATATCAGCCGATTCATAGATCAGTCCACCGTCATTTGTGAAACCATCTCTAAAATGTTGAAGAAAGACGTTGCTACCAAATGGACTGATGATTGTTAGAAAGCCTTTGACAGAATCAAGGAATACCTGTCAACGCTGCCAGTCTTGTTTCCGCTTGAGCCAGGAAGGTCGTTATTGCTTTATCTTGCGGTTTTGGATAGAGCATTCGGTTGTGTTCTGGGACAACATGATGAAACGAGGAGAAAGGAGTAGGCCATCTACTATCTCAGTAAGAAGTTCACCCCGTACGAGGCCCGATATTCTCTATTAGAGTGAACCTGTTGTGCTCTGACTTAGGTAGCTTAGAAATTGAGACATTATTTCTGTTCCTACACTACTTACCTCATATCAAGGATGGACCCGCTGAAGTATATCTTCCAGAAGCCCATGCCCACTGGCAAGCTCGCCAAGTGGAAAATCTTGCTATGTGAATTTGACATTGTTTACGTGACTCAGAAAGCAATCAAGGTCAAGACATAGCATATCACCTTGACGAGAATCCTATTGGCGGAGAATACGAACCCCTGAAAACATATTTTCCTGATAAAGAGGTGTCCTTTGTAGGAGAAGATATTGTAGAATCCTATAATGGTTGGAGGTTGTTTTTCGACGGAGCCACAAATTTCAAAGGAGTTGGCATAGGAGCAGTCCTAGTATCAGAAACTGGCCAGCATTACCCGGTATCCACCAAGCTCATGTTCCCTTACACAAATAATATGGCCGAATATGAAGCTTGCATCCTGGGGCTCAAGATGGACATTGACATGAACATTCAAGAGTTGCTAGTGATCGGGGATTCAGACTTGCTCATACATCAGGTTCGAGAGGAGTGGGAAACCAAGAACTCTAAGATACTCCCCTACTTGCATCACATACAGGAGTTAAGGAAAAGATTCACAAAGACAAAATTTTAGCACGTCCCCAGGGTCCAGAACGAGTTCGTTGACGCATTAGCTACTTTATCATCCATGATCCAACATCAAGACATGAATTTTATTGATCCCATTACAGTAAAGATTTATGATCAGCCAGCCTATTGTGCTCACGTTGAGGAAGAAGCAGACGAAAAACTGTGGTTCCATGACATCAAGGAGTACTTGACAACATGAGAATATCCATAACTTGCCAACGCCACTCAAAAGCGCACACTTCGGAGATTATTCAACAAATTCTTTCACAGTGGGGGAATCCTGTATAGGAGGACTCCCGATTTGGGTTTACTAAGGTGTGTTGAAGCAAACGAAGCATCCAGACTATTGGACGAAGTGCACGCAGGGACCTGCGGGCCGCACATAAATGGTTTTGTCTTAGCAAAGAAGATACTCCGAGCAGGGTAATTTTGGATGACTATGGAAATAGACTATATCTAGTATGTCCGCAAATGCCATCGTTGTCAGATACATGTAGATATGATAAAGGTGCCTCCAAATGAGCTTACTGCAACAAGCTCACTGTGGCCATTCGCCGCTTGGGGAATGGATATCATTGGACCTATTGAGCCTGCCGCATTAAACGGGCACAAGTTTATCCTGGTGGCAATTGATTATTTTACCAAATGGGTTGAAGCAGCGTCATACATGGAAGTGACTAAGAAAGTTGTGGCAGATTTCGTCTGTGACCGTATTGTTTGCCGATTCGGAATTCCGGAATCAATCATCACCAATAATGGTTCCAATCTCAACAGCGACTTGATGAAAGAAATGTGTGAGACATTCAAGATCAAACACAAGCATTCTACAGCCTATAGACCTCAGATGAATGGAGCCGTAGAAGCAGCCAACAAGAACATCAAGAAGATACTAAGGAAGATGGTCGAAAGTCACAAACAATGGCATTGAGAAGTTATCATTCGCCTTACTGGGATACCGCACCACGGTCCGCACATCGATCGGAGAAACTCCCTACGTGCTGGTTTATGGTACAGAGGCGATCATCCCCGCCGAGGTAGAGATTCCCTCCTTGAGGATCATACAAGAAGCAGAGTTGGATGATGCATAATGGGTAAAAGGTCGCTACGAGCAGTTAGCCCTCATAGACGGGAAAAAGGATGAATGCAGTTTGCCACGATCAGTTATATCAGAACAGAATGTCCAGAGCCTTCAACAAAAAAGTTAAGCCGGGGAAGTTTACACCGGGGCAACTGGTATTGAAGAAAATATTCCCACATCAAGATGAAGCCAAGGGGAAATTCTCTCCCAACTAGCAAGGTCCGTACATGGTTCACCGGGTTCTAACCGGAGGAGCCCTCATTCTTGCAAAAATGGACGGAGAAGTCTGGCCGAAGCCAATCAACTCAGATGCAGTAAAACAATATTATGTGTAACCACCTATGATTTATTTATGATGTAATTTGAACTACGCTTGACCTGATTCTCGTTTAAGAGAGGATACGTAGGCAGCCCTATGGATTTGGTCACAATTTAATAAAAAATTTGGTTCCCCCTACTTTGGAACTGGGGCAGAATTTTGAGGAGGACTCTCAAAATTTCGAAGTCAGTTCTCAACCATTTATCGCCAGGAATGCCACCTCAGTACATTGGGGCGAAATTTTGAGGAGGGCCCTCAAAATTCCAAAGTTGATTTTTCAGCCGTTCAGCGCAGCCGTCAGAAGTGCCAGCCCAGTAAACTGGGATAGAATTTTGAGGAGGACCCTCAAAATTCTGGAGCGAGAGGTTGCAATGTCTTGAACCGCGTCGCAGTCATTGGATCATCTAAAGAAAACTATTTTCTACTTACGTTATGCATAACTATTGTTCGAATTGTTGCTGTTTAGCAATGCTACCCCAATGATACACAATGCCAGATGCAGGCACTTGACTTGCAATATTGTCAGGTATATTTATGTACGCATACTTTCTCAAGAATGCAACTTCTTAGAATCATCACTTATTCGTAATCGCTATCCGTACACAACCTCCCCAGCAGTCACGATATCGTAATCAGCTATCATCTAATAAATCTTACTACTATCCGTCCTTTTACATTCTTGCATTGCATAAGGCTACCTTTCTGCCTTTCGAGACTAAGCACTGTCTCCATCTGCATTTTCTTGCATTGCATAAGGCTACCTTTCTGCCTTTCGAGACTAAGCACTGTCTCCATCTGCATTGTCTGCATAAGGCTACCTTTCTCCCTTTCGAGACTAAACATTGTCTCCATCTGCATTATGTGCATAAGGCTACCTTTCTGCCTTTCGAGACTAAGCGCTGTCTCTATCTGCATTATCTATATAAGGCTACCTTTCTGCCTTTCGAGACTAAGCATTGTTTCCATCTGCATTTTCTTGCATTGCATAAGGCTACCTTTCTGCCTTTCGAGACTAAGCACTGTCTTCATCTACATTTTGTTGCATTGCATAAGGCTACCTTTCTGCCTTTCGAGACTAAGCACTATCTCCATCCTGCATTTTCTTGCATTGCATAAGGCTACCTTTCTGCCTTCCGAGGTTAAGCTCTACCTCCACCTGCATGGCTGAAATATCGCCACATCTTTTTGCATCGGCTGAATTACCGCCAGCTTCATCTAAATCTTGCATGGCTAAAACATCGCCAATTTTTTTTGTTTAAAGCCCTCGTATTGGCTGAAATATCGCAATTTATATTTATCCTTATTTATCGGTTGAAATATCGCCAACTTTATTTAATTCTCGGTATCGGCTGAAAGATTGCCAGTTCATATTTAAATCTCCATCATCATCTATACTTATGCTTCTGTCGGCTGAAACATCGCCATTTACATATTTTTTTACATCAGCTGAAACATCACTGCTTTATTTAAATTTCTGTCGGCTGAAATATTGCCATTTACACATTTTTTTACATCAGCTGAAACATCGTTGCTTTATTTAAATTTCTGTCGGCTGAAATATTACCATTTACACCTTTTTTTATATCAGCTAAAACATTGCCGCTTTATTTAAATTTCTGTCGGCTGAAATATCGCCATTTACATTTTCTACATCAGCTAAAATACCGCCAAATCTTGCATTTCATCGGCTGAAATACTGCCAAACTGTCCGAGGGCATCATTGTTCTGAGGCATCATCTTCATAGACCGAGAACACCATGCCATGGCCTGAGGACCCCACTTTATATGTTGCACATCATTATTCAAAGGCATCATGGTTCAGAGGCACCATTATCATAGCCCGAGAACATCATTTCATAGCCTGTGAATCCTTATTTTGCGCTTCATGGCCCAGGACATCATGGTCCGAGGACGTCATCCTAACCGTTCGAATACAGCATTTATGGTCTAATGGGAACTTGCATCACATTTAAGTTTATGCACAATATGCGCCCGTATTACTCACTTGCAGGTACACTGGCTAGCAACGGCCATCTCAGCAAGTGCGATCCCGCTCCGGTTCCCGCAGTCGATCAAACTTCAAATACCTCTAACATCGTATCCGTCACTTTCGAATCTCCATCGGCATGCTCCGTCAATGGTTCCTGAACTACATACGGCCTGATTCCTGTAAAACCAGAGATATGTAGGCAGCTCAGAAACTAGAGCTCGGTCAAATTCTTGTCAAATCGCCGCTTCCGGTCAAAATTGGCCATCATATCTTTACCCGACAACTCTCTCATCCTTCCCGGGTAAAGAGGGGTAGCTGTTGATATCCAATTTTTCCCTAAGTATTTTTATACCAAAATACTTCCAAAATAGCATTTATGTGCATATATAAGCACACACAAGAGTTTTGGCATTTTTAATGAATTTTAAACCAATTCATTGCCAATTTTAATACAACAAAATCCACTAATTATTTCCAAAATTATTCTTTTTGGAAAATAACTTATTTCATTCTCATATTTACACCAAAATATAATTAAGGTGATTTTTTGCATATTTTTACAGATTTATTTGGTATTTTAAAACTAAATTGCATATACTTGCAATCTAGCCTGTTTTACGATTAATAGTATTTTATAATTGTAAAATTAGTTCCAGTATTTTTTTAATTAATATTTATGAATTATTAAGGGGTTCGTTGCTTTTTATTTCTCCCCAAAGTCATTTTCACTATTTTTATAAAATTAAACAAAGGAAAATTGGCTATTTAAATACTAGCCCCATCTATTTCAATTTTAGCCTCAAATTAGGTCCAATCTTAGCCCCAAATTCCCAACCCAATTCCGTTTAAACCTAACCCGCGACCCATTTCCAAATAACCCGACCCAGACCCCTTTTTATCCTGGCCGTTGATCTTTGAGATCAACGGACCCTATTCATCCTTTCCTTTTTTTAATCCATACGACTACCCTAATTCTCTCATTTCTCCTAACCCGCCGCCCTCGAATCCCCTCTCCTCTCTGATTCTCTCTAAGACCTAAACCTAACCCTATCCGCCTCCCTCCGGTTACCACCCAAAACAGCCTGAATCCATGGTTTCCAAGGCCATTAAAGGCCTATACTTGCCTCCAATGGCTCCTGCATGCTTGTTGTTTGAAGAATCGAGGCCAGACCTCAAAGTTCTTCACTCAGATCTTCACCTATTCGAAGATCCCGGCCATCTCCGGCCTTGCTCTGGTGGCTCTTGGTCTTTTGAGCCTGATCGTGATATTCTCTGGCTTAGATCGTGACTTTTCCAAGCTTTCTCGCTTCTAGGGTTCTTCTAAAACCCTAGCCTCTCGAGGTTCTCCTAATTTCTCTAGATCTGTTCTAGATCTATGTTTATTTTAAGGTTTTCAAATGATTTCTCAAAGTTTCTTTCAAAAGTTTGCTTCCAAACCTTTCATCTTCTCCGACTTAGGGTTTCTCTGATTTTACATGCTCTATTGTGATTCTTATGTGTTTTCTTCTACTTTATTCTTATGACTTCCCCTACTGTATTTTGCATGATTTTTCTTTTATTATCTTTTCATTAATATTTCTAGGAAATACATGTTTAAGGTCTCAGTCCCTTTGAGTTTTCTGAACTTACTTCGTTAGTATTTTTTTGCCTGACTTGCTTGTTTTCGTCTCTAGACTCGATTAATGGTAAAACCCCTAGAATTTGGGGGTTTCATTCGAGTTTTGAGGCCACTTTTTACGTGCTTTGTGTGTTTCTCATCTCTAAACTTGCTTGGTTTCAAAACCCCTAATCTCTGAGTTCCTGAAGTTGTTTCATCTTTGTTTCAACTTTGTTTCTCCATATGGTTCTTACATTTTGCTAAAATCTATAAGACCTTGTTTACTTGATTCTTTATCATGCTTCTGATACCCCTTATCCGTGTTACTAGATTATCCTATACGACTATCGTGTTTCATCAGCACTACTGTTTCTTTTTGCCATGATTTAACCTCACACGCCCAATGTTGTGCATTCTTTATATACACTGGTCGTCCCTCTAGAATTTTGGGACTGATTTCACACTTCCTTGTGTAAGCATGATTGATTTTTTCCTTGTTTTATTTGAAAACTCTTTTTAACCTTTCGATTCCCCTATTTCTGACTTGGTTCATTAGTGATTTTGAATCCTTGATTCCCTGATTTACTATGTACTAATTGATTTACTTTGTTCTTGCCTTATTTACTTAACCGTGTATTTCAAATTTTCTTTCCTTAATTACAACCCCTATGTATTTGCCCCTTATTTGTATGCTATGCACAATAGTTTTACTTGATCTCCTTCCTTATACAACTTCTGCCTTTTACCGTTCAAATTTGAACTCCTTAATTAAAGGATTTTCTACTACTGATTGATTCTAATTGATACATGATTATTTTCTTACCTTTGTTCCCTGCCTGATTTCAAACTATAAATACATGTTCCTTTCTTAACACACACGCATGACCAACACTCGAGTCTTTTTTCTGAACTCACACTCACACGCATAAGTATACTCTTACTATTCGTATCCTGGCCTATTACAAGATTTCTGCATTCTTTCTGAAACTGGTATGTCCTATATTTAATTCTAGCCTCAACTCTCCAATGTTTGGCCAACAAGTTTGGTCAGGAGTGTGCCAGCCCCAAACTCATCCTGATTAACATCTTGGGTGTAAGCACTGCCTGGGGTTCCTGAAACCCCTTGGATCTCTGAAACACCCTACCTAAGAGAAGGCCTTGGAAATCTGGATCTCGAAAGTGGCTCAATCTCATATTATTAGACACTAAGTCTGAATTAGGCTGTTCGGATGTAGCTGATAATTCCTGATGTACTTTTTATTTCAGTTGTACTCTTCTGGTATGTAATAATTTGTATAAAATCATGGGGATTTAGTAAAAATGGAGGGGGTTTACTTTTATGCACTAAGGGTAGAAAATATGCCTATAGGGATTTATTTCTGATTTGTGCAACTTCACACATAGAAAATATGTCTATAGGATTTAACATTTGATTTCTGCAACTAAGCATATAGATACAATGCCTATAGGGATTTGCATTTCTACATATAATAACGTCGTTAGGCAAGCAATTAGGCTTAACAACAAAATTGTATATAGATACCATGTCTACAACACTCTTGTTTAAAAGGTCCAAATCAGTTAACGCATAGAGAGCATGCCTATAGGAGCTTTGAATCTGAGCCGTTTCATTCATTCAAATTAGCATTCACCTTTTGAAAATAGTATTTACTGGAGCTCGTAAAGTAATAGATCTTTTCTAAATGAATCTGCATTTTTCTGAAACTCCTTTTACTCTATAACTTTGCTTTATAATCCGTTTGTGTTTTAAAAATCAGTAGTTCCATCCAATACTTAGACTAAGGATTAATTAATCAATCAGATCAGTTTTAGACAACTGCATTCGAGTGAGCCTAATGCAGACTTCCCGTCTAAAACTATGTGTTGAACCAGTCCGCTCGTCACTTTATTTAATTTAAGACCAAACCAGTACGTGCAAGACATGCTAAACTCTATGGCTTTATCTTACTTAAGGAGGCTTATTTGAAGCCTATTTGATTATTTGCTTTCCCATTTACTTGCATTATGTATTTTGATTGACGCCTTAGTATTTTATCCTTTGAAAACTCCCAAAAGACCCCAAACCCCTCTCCATTTAGGATTAGTAGTCCAAATGCCTCCGGGACTGATAGGATTGGGACGGGTACTAGCATGCAATAAGTAACGAGATATTCTGCGCTTTAATACCCTAACGTGGTGGGAAGGGTAGAATATGGATATGATCACGTGATAACACCACGTGTATAAACGGTTACAGGGTGTTGTGTGGGATGATCCATATTATTTATAAACGTAGGACCCCTCTCCCTTTACCTGTTTATTTTATTTCGAAAACTACTTTCTTCGTAAAATTCCAGCTTCTTTAACTTCATTTTAGTTTCAAATCATTTGCAACTATTATTTGTAATTCTTTCTTGTCTACTTGTGTTTGCTTGCTTAAAGTCACAATTGTAATATGGCCGGGAACCACACTAGTGGATCTTGAGGGGTGCCTAACACCTTCCCCTCGAGATAATTTCTAGCCCTTACCCAAACTCTGGTTCTTCATCTCAAATTCTTCCTTAAAGTGTCCTAATGCACTATGATCATTGGGTGGCGACTCTTCAAATCCAAAAACCCAATTCCCAAACGGGAATAGAGTTGTCTTCCCAACTGTCATAAACCCGATTTCACCTTAGAAAAAGGGGGCGTCGACACTATTGAAGATATCTTCACAGTAATTTCAAGTTCCAGCTCTTCAGTAGAATTTCCTAGCTTATCTAAAGTTCAAAATGGCCTGAACATTTCCTGGTTTTCAGTGATTGAGGTTTTTAAAAGCTCCTGGATTAATTTCGAGTTGAATTTGGTATATTCGAATTGGTTATTCTGGTTGTTTGCTGGTTGTGTTAAGTGTTGGATTTCGTTTAATATCAATTCTGCAATTTGAGATCAGTTTTGGGCTGTTGTGACTTGTTGTTTGCTGCTACTGACTTCTCCTTCTTCATTGTTGTAACCTCCAGGTACACTTCATGAATCCAATACAATGTAGATATCAAGTTGAAACATAAAACGAAGTTTGCTAGATGATTTTTGTTGGAGATTTGGTTGTTTAATGTTTTATATTTTGAATATTTTCCTTGATTTAGTTAATGTCCTCATTGTAAATAAATATGGACTGTATTGGACTGTTTGGGACTATTAGGCTTGTGATTGTTCATCTACTAGTAGCCTTAGTATAGAATAATCTCTTGTTCTAGTTCGATTTTTTATAGGAGAATGTTATGAACTGAAAACTGATTCTCAGGTCGATGATCTAATGACTGGACACTCGAACTATTATGAATACTATCAGAAATGTTAGTTGTAGTGTTAGTAAATTCAAACTTGTTATCATATCCATTGAAAATTAAATTGATAGTAAGTTACTGGTTGGAAATTGAATTTAAAATGGACTGCATGCTCCTATTAGTGTAAGACCAGGCGTTTTTGGTTTCAAATGCCCTAGATAGTTCAATTGTTCATTTACAGGTTTAAGTCACGCACAAAAATCCATATATGTTGATTGAAACTGATTTGGCTTTTGAAATCTCAAATTCAATACGTTTGGCTAATTGTATGAGTTGAATATTCCTGTGATGATTAGGTTCAAGGTTATCTGATAAAAATCTTTGGAATTAAAATCAGCCTTCCATTTAAATAGCTGTGAATTAAAATTAGTAGTTGGAAATCCACATAGAAATCATTATTTGATTATGGGCTCATGTAGGCCAAAACCTGGCAGCCTCTTACTTAAATGGGATTTGGGACTAGAAATTTGTATGCCAAGGGCCCAACGCAAGGCAGCTTTTCATAAAGCTGACAGTATTTTCATCTTCCTGGGCTAATCTTTAAGGCCCAAAAGTGCTGAAGGTTGAAATTTATATTAGAGTTATGGGATTCATTTTGTAACATAGGTTTTAGGCCTTCTTAGTTAAGTAGCATACTTGAATCAAGAAGTTTTCCTCTTGTTCAAGTGTGGACTTGAACTTGAGGCCCAAATGCCTTGATTACTTTTAATGATAGCAATTAACAATGCTAATTAACTAAGGTTTTTTTAGAGACAATCATTAATAGAAAAATGATAGTTCACCATAGGACGACCTTTAAAATAAAATGAGGTACGCCGTGCCAAATAATAGTGCATAATTGTGTGGCCCTCTTTAAATACTTAGAATTTGAGGCATGTCATTTAGCGAATTTTCATGGCCTCCCGCGAAGCTAATAATACGTTAGTCGCTTTAAGCGCGTTCTTTAATAATTTTACCTTCCTAAATTCGGATGTGCATTTCATGCAACCCAAATCCAAATCCCAAAACGTTAAATAAAATATGTTGAGGATCCGGGTGCATTTCATATGACGTGATCCGAGAACATGTTTTAAATGACGATCAATTTCCTAAAAAATTAAATAAAAGCGGTAAATAATTTTAAAATTGCACTATAGGATAACATGTATTAAAATCATATTTTAGCCATTTATAATAGTTTAAGCGACCGTGCTAGAACCACGGGATCCGGGGGTGCGTAACACCTTCCCTCAGGTCAACAGAATTCCTTATTCAGAATTTCTGGTTCGCAAACTCCAATTGGGAAGTCGAAAATTTTCCTCGATTTGGGATTCAAGTTAAACCGGTGACTTGGGACACCAAAAGTCAAACCTATCCCAAGTGGCGACTCTAAATAAATAAATAATCTAATTTCGAATAATATCACTTTAAATGGAAAAACTCACTTATACACTATCCTTCGAGGTAGGTGTGTAAAAAAGGAGGTGTGACAGTTAATTGACAGGATCCTTAATTAGTTGTGCCTATTTAGTGTGCATAACTCGGGAGAGAGTGCATATTTAGGTAATTATTGAACAACACCACTACCAAAGTATAAGAGGGATCTGTAACTACGGGTTTAAAGGCGGAATTAGGGATAACGAAGCCTTGGGTGTGATCTAAAGTGAGCTGTAATAAACAAAGTCAGCTAGCGTAGCTCGGTAGAGCGCGTCTAGTAAATTATCGCAATTACTCGGGAGAGATTTAGGTAAAAAGAGTGCTCATGATTGATAGAGATATTTTGGTGAATCTATATGAAACATACCCGGAAGGGATTCCATCAATAGGGGAAATCACTACCTTAGAATCTTCTCATTATTGTTTTCAACCCAAGCATATTTAGTTTACAGCTGTTAGTTATTTACTTTCAATCTTAGTTAGTGTGACGACCCGACCCGTCGTCTCAGATATTACCGCCCTGTTTTCCCCATATTGTGTTGCTTTATGTTTCATTATCGGTATTGGGTGCGTTAGAATTTAATTGGAGTAATTTTGATAAGAAATGAGACACTTAGTCTCTTTTAAGAAGACTTAAATTGGAAAAGTCAACCGGATGTTGACTTATAAGTTATAGGGCTCGGAAATTAATTTTGATGATTCGGTTAGTTCCGGGTGATGATTTAAGGCTTAGGAGCGCAATCGGAAGTAATTTTGGAGGTCC